>JTDE01002282.1:76222-107429 GCA_014338405.1 Paragonimus skrjabini miyazakii | reverse complement strand
AGTCCGGGTGGATTTTCGAATCCGAGAGAATCGAGGTGAACCTGTGTTTTCCCTGGCTACGCGTGGGTCTACATTGAATCGTTCCGGTCGTAGAACTCGCTCCATTGTTGTAAAGTGAATAAATGATTGTGTCTACGATTAATTACATTTATTTCATACAATGAATGCGAGAGGGAAAAAAGTTCCTGCGCTGGAGGCTGTATTCACTTTACAACAGAACTGGGAGGGCTGAAAAGACCACATAGTAAATGTGTTAGTGAACGTAATATGAGTATAGTACTATCGGTTTGTATAGACACATATTACACCGCATTAGGTATTAGATTAAACTCGTCTATAATTGTTTAATCTAGCTCTGCAAAAACAAGGAAATTTGAAACAGACTGTTCTGTATCCGATTTCATCAGTGTGACTATTATGTACAGATTAATCCTCAGTAGCTAAAGGTTGCAGTGTATCTTCATTTGAGTTCTTCAACATTAGAAGATATAATTTCAGGCGATTGTGAATAAAGCCTATTGGTGCGCAACGATCTTTCCTTTGGTAATTATCGAAACCTTTCCGCATTTTTTTACATCTAAATATTGCTAACGAACGTATGGTGTTTTCGGTGTTCTCACAAAAATTTCAGCTTGACAATTTAACCAGAAACATATATCTGTAGTGTATAAATATCTGCATTTGGTACGAGTCTACCGAGACTTCTGGCCTGGTGTAATTTATGATGATGCGCCGTTGGAGTCAGTTAAGCAGTTAGTTTACCTTCGGAGCTTCATCATCGCTGGTGGAATGTCTGATGAAAGCACAAACAATACAGATTGTTCTCGGGTGGCGTTTGTCGACGTACTCCGTCTGTGTGTGAATCCAGTCTTCATGTGAATGGCCCGGCTTGTAACGCCGTTCTGCAAACGATTCTATTGTACGGCTGTGAAGCCTAGCTCATTGACAGGGAACGTGTTCACCGAGTATCCGTTTTTGATCACTGATTTCTCCGAAGAATTAGCGACGTTTGATGGAAATGCCGTGTTGACAACGGTGAGGTGCACCGGCGTACCCTTGGAGATTATTAGCATCCGTTGATCGCTGAGTATAATGCTCTCGTCTCGGGGGCTTCGTCGGTCTGTATAGTTTGTATACGTCTTGCTAACGCATTACCTGCGACGTTGTTCCCGGCTTCTTGGCTGGGGTCTGGAGAACGAGACACCTTCGGCTGAAGAGGCTGTTTGCGTGCCAAGGAAAAACAGTCAGTGGCAATTCCGTTAGGAATCACTAGGTTCCGCTGGCACGTCTTTGTTCTCTATGCATGCCTCAGTTTCTCGTTGTACATGATTCACAACTCTAACCGTTTGTTACTACACTTATGACAGTCTGCATAGTTAACTGTGGTACATATAATAAATATATGGACGGGGTTAGTAAGGTCATATGTTCTCGACGAACTCCATTCGCCGTGGAAGAAATCTATAATGTGTGCGCATAACTCTTCTCTGTCTCCCGTGTGACCATGCAACGAATTCAGTATATTTACTCGGTTAACAATTATGAATTCGGTTCTATGGAGGCATCCCCAAAAGATATCAAAACCAACCGAACTAAGAGCAGTAAACTGATGTCTGAACAATAATTGTCGGTAAACACCGATCGCGAGGTATCTGTCAACTTTAACAAAGTACTTGGAAGTGTTGTCAATTTTTATTTCAAAGTTTCACCACTATCTTTGGAACGTGACATGATACCTATATCCAATATCGTTTTACATTTACGGGCTATAATTTCCAGAGACGAACTCCCAACAGAGGATCGTCAAGACTGTTGCAATCACCCATTTTGCCTCTGTGGCATGTGGGCTGTTAATCAGACCGGCTTAAATGTTCCTTTGTGTACTCAGCTGGTTTGTCAAATGGGCGTGGCTGGTTGGTGCTAAACGTTCCATTCTTAACACATACAATCGCACTTAAATCAGACCAGGTTTTACTACAACCGTGTGTATTCTGTTTCAACCAGGGCACAGATTCTTTTTGTACCACGTAGTTCTTATGGCAAGTCATTTATAGCTCCTTTAATCCCGTTTATGCAGATGGACACAGTCCATCTCAGATTGCCTGTATGCAGTGGCTACAGCCGCAAGGGCTCGGAATTCAGTTCATAATTATTCTTGCTGCACACCTACAAGCTAACACTTAATGTCCTATTTAACCCCTTTTGGACTCGTCAGATGGAGGTAATCCGAACTGAGGGTTCAACCGGCAACCGGTCACGTTACGAGCCAAAGCTGTTGTCCGCTGGGTCACCATTTCTGTAGGCATTGGTTATTGTTGAGGAGGAGGTTGAATGGTTTTCGGTCGGGTTCGTAGTCAGCTTTTGTTTTTGATTCGCGAAGGTAGTTATTATATTCGAACACATTAATATTGAACGGTGTCGTTTCAAACGTTAATCGGTGGCAGAAATCTGTTTATGTAAAAACTGGGTGACAGTTTCGGAAGGTGTCTGTTCATAGTAAGCTGTCATGGCCTTTGCTACTTTGTGCAGTTTTTCAAGTTCTCCGTTGGTATGTTCTTAGTCGGTTGACGTATTCTATCTTCACGATCGCAAGACAGTTAAGCACAAATAACGAACGGCTTTTGACGGAGTACCATTTCCTGTGGTTGGTTGCAGTGTGGCCAAGGCTAGGGTGCACAGTACAGTCTCCGTGCTTTTTTCTGTGTTGATATTGGAGGTGTGTGAAATGCACGCAATTGTAATAGTCCGTTGTTATTTCTAGGGCAACTTGTTCAGATATCCATTGTTTAACTTCTTTCGGAGCAAGATCACAAAATTTGAACGTCCAAATCATGTGGACACAACCATTTGAGTGGGCGATTTGTTTTAAAAGTTTAGAAAGCAAGCCATGGAACATATTTAGTGTAAGTTGAACTTCCCTGTTGAGATGTACGCTTATATAGCGAACGCGCCGCTTTTCGATTCGCATGGGCAAACCTCAGTCGAGGTACTAAGCCTCGCTTCCCAAACAGTTACCCATTAGTGTCTAATTATGCAAGTGTTATTAACTTTTTGAATGTTTACCCTATACCCTTATGATTTAACCGCATAATTGAGCTCTAACGTCACTATCTGCCCTAATGGTTGTGCATTTGGGTCGATAGATATTTCAAGGCAAATGCGATTGGAAGCGTTGTCAACATGGTACATTCGCGTCTCAACTTTATGGAACATTAAACCGTAGCTCACAGATTGCTTCGTAGAACAGCTTATTGACTCATTCATCGGAGCATATGGTCAGTTTAGAAAGTAATGTCTATCTTGGCCATTGAGCAGAAATAGTATACAATTAATCGTTTGAAAGGAGAGCAAGGTCATAACAATTAGAAGTTGAACTCGAGTTTGGTTGATGACCATCTGTTATTGTAGTGTAAGAGAAATTGCTGTAATAGACCTAGTCGGGAGTCCATGATTCACGCTGCGGTATCTTGGAAGTACAGTCGGTACACCGTTGATGAGAGAACAGCACGTCGGCGTGCTGCTTGTGGAATACCAGTTCTAGCCTCCCCGTTGTTCTGAATACAACAGTGCTGTAAACAATAATGATTGCGCTGTACACTCGTGCTATTGCGCTTCGTAATCTATATTTCTACGTCGTAAATAATCTGTGGTAGAACTTTTCTGAATACATTTCTGCGGCTGTTAGGACGTGTTTGCCTAACAGGACCGTAGCTGTTACCACTATAGTTTTCGGAATCTACGTCGTACACATGCTTGCCCATCATTACAAAGTAGCGAGAACAGCTCAATAATTTTGATCATTATACATTCCGTCATAGCGACCGAGCCTGATCAGAAGGTACTGCGACTCGAGCCACTATTCTGGAGGGGAAAACTTATCAACAAAAGAGAAAAGCGGATAAAATCAAGACCAGACAAGAGAATTGGTAGTGTTACGGATGCAAGGTTGCCATTAACCGCGGCACATTACCATTTCAGACAACGATTCCAGCCGGTGTTTTGAATGATCGCGGGATCCCCAACAAGATAGACGACACCTACCTATTTTACCGGGGTAGTCAGGATCTCCGTGCTTCGTAACCGCATTGTTGCTTTATTTGGAAACAATCTCAGTTATCCTGAGAAAAGTGATACCACATGAATGTGTTTTGCTGTTTGAAGCCAACGCTTATTTTATTGAATAAACTTTTCATTGTCTGTGTTTTTAGCTTATGGAATGTCACCTGTCGGATGTTTGACGTACCGTTTTCAGGATTAGCTGTTTTGACACAGCAGTCACAGTGAACCGAACTCGGACGACAACCCCTGCGACTTCAGACTTAGAAAAAACGGTACATGAATGTGGCTAGCTAATCTACTGAAGTGTTCCAATATGGCAAATTAAGGCACAGGATCTCGCACACCGTTATTATCGACCTCAGTCTTGTTACGTCAAGATCCGCAGTTTCCTTCAATTCGTTGTAAGTGGGTGGGAAGCCTTTCAGCTGCGTTGAATGATTGTAGGTTAAGACAGACAATAAACTCAAACCAATTTTCTTATCGGTCAAAGCATTCACAATAATCTCATTTCCTTAGTCATTCACAATTCATTTATCAAAACTAATGTGGAGTGCTCGTGTCGGACCTCGTTTCCTATCATTCACGGACAGCAGCGGTTTTCGTATACATATTTCACCGCAGCTGGCGCGCGTACCTGTTTTGGGTACACATGAGACTAGTTGGGTCGTTGAATGTATATGGGTGTGTTGGGGTGGTCAAATCCTAACCACGGACTTTAAGTCTTAGGTACAACGCTCTGAAACATCGCCGTTTGTCCAGCTGTGCTGATTGGATGTCAGTCAGCCAGATTACGTGGAGCGTTTCTAGAAGGTGGTTGACTTCCCACTTTTCTTCCAGGGTAGTTTGTAACTTAGAAATACAGAACCCTTTTACAATAGTTTTAGACGTGGCAAACAGTTTTGTTTTTCACTCTTCGTTGTAATCTTCGGGTGTTGGGAACTCGAGCGTTCTGTCGTTGAGACTTTTGCTCCGGTCTGTTGAATTTTTGGTACGATCTTGCTGATACAACAAAATGTTCACCATTTGAAGACCTTTCTTAGCCATTCGTTATATAAAGTGATGTGCTGCAAACATGTTGTCCTTTCATAAACTGGAAAGAAGTAAGTTGCAATAAGCGACAATATTGCCGCCCACCCGAAAATGAGTAACACCTCACAGCTTGTAACCAACATTTGACGACCAAAATGTACAATTTTATTCCGAACATGTGATGCACTTGGCATTGTAGATGCTACACACTGTGTGCAGTACTAGTGTCATATTCTTCGGCACTCCTGAATGACCTATTACAACAAGATGGCTATAGACATATTTTGTAGGGCTATTGACTCGAAACAGTAAAAGCTCTCTACAGTATTGTGTACAAAATTCTATAGTGCACACAACCGAAGTTGCCAGGTTCAACAGTCCATCGATCCCTGTTTGTATTATTTGGCTTGATCTACTGAATAGGTTGATTTGTTTCGTCGTTTTTCGGTTCTAACGTACTCCGTACCACTGTAAGCTGAACCTGACACAAACTGTTTAGGTTGCTCAGTGCGTGTTTGCCGCAGGTAGTTCTTTATTACGTGCACGTCGTGTTGTACAGACCAAAAGTTAAATAAAGCCTGGACAACCTTTCTTAAGCAATTTCTGTTAAACACCCTGTGCATAATTATACTGTATCATTGGATGCATCGATAATCCGATGTGAGTGCTCCTGTCGCCCCCTGTTTTGGCTGTCAGCCACAATACGCAGTGCTGTTATCCACATAGTCCGTTCATGCTTTTTCTTGATTAGTTTGCTTGTTTGACTGGTAAAAGGCTGCACGCTTCCCAATTAATCGTACAACATTTTGTTGCACCCGACTATTGGAGTCATCTCGTTTATCACACGGGATGATCATCCTATCGCGGCGTTGTCAATGAGCGGTACTGTATTTGTTTACTCGTTTTACCTGACTTTCTCGTTCATTCGTTTTAGCTGTCATTTGGCGGTCGCCACAATGTGGGAGCCTATGCGTCAGATTTTACGGTGGTGTGACTGCCTTCACGGATCGAGAGTGGTTTCTTGCGTAATATGTTGACTGCTATCTTTTCCAGAGGCCAATTTCTTTTTTTGTCTATTCTTTCTTCCGGCAGTATGCACGTGCCTTGCTCTTTGTTCGTGACTTTTTAGTCACACCTCTGGTTGATCTGGATCTGACAGGCGAGTTGATTGTGATAGAGAAACCCATGCAACTGCTTAAAGGAATCCTCGCAGCAAATGACCGTGACCCTCCGGAATCCAGGTGATTTTTCCTGCACTGACTTTTGTTGCTATCTGAACTTCACTTATTTGGCTTTGGTTTTTGCTTCTCAGTGCACCCTTCCGCTAATACAGTTCGACTACCAGTCGGTAATCGTGAAACATTGTTCAGCAGATTCATCAAGGTCGATGTCTTAAATCTGTATGAGACGACTTGGTTGCTAGGTTTTCGCTTAGACTCTATTTACTGGACGATTGATCAACCTGAGTACTCAGGAGTCGATTGTAGTTGAGCTTTCATTATGGTATTTGGACACTATCTAATTAAAGTCAGTGGAGTACTGATTAGAATACGTCGGTTCCCGAAAGTCGGACAGGTGCAAATTTGTGAGTAATGCTTTCGTTCAAAATAGGTTAGCGAAAAAGTTGGACACATTGGGAAAAGCTGCGAGTAGTATTCGGATAATGAGTATAGTTACTGTGATTTGTCACTTTGTCTTCTGTATGGTTAGTATATTAGTATACATCCTCTAACGTTTTCTGAATGCCGCTAAAAGTGATCTTTCCCAAGCGCCAGTTTGCGAACAATCGTTTGAATATTTTTGCTGGTGCATATGACTTCTGGTTTAAATGAGTCTTCAATTCAAGTAACCATCTACATATTGGTGGTCATTTCAGGACAAAGTACGTTATTAGTTGAGTGGGCGGTCAATTTGGTATTAAGAAGCATCAATTGAGAAACCGGATATAAACAAGCTAGATACAATCGCTGGCTGTTTTCATGTATCCTCTGTGAGACCGATGCCTATATCTGCCAGTCCCTCTTGTTGACTAAACCTGTTTTTCGTTGGTCTGAACTATTACATTACTTGATTCCCATTGCAATGACCCTGGTTGTCATATAATGTTCGTTGACTTACGATACGGTGCTCTACTTAGTTATGTTGTTCTCGTTACGATTAGTGTCACGTCTACACACCATGAGTTCAGGCCTTCAATTTTCCGGTCGGTTGAGGCGCCCAATCTTCCGCCTACGCTTGATTGATTCGTCGCCAGTTCTCAATTGAACGACAATTCTGAATGAAGACAATCAACTCATGTTACTCAGACGTTTCTGAGGACAAGAGGACTGACGACATTTTAATACCCTGAATCTTCAAAGCAGCTGTTCGTTATCGGCAATTCTTATTGTCCTCGATCACGAACCTTTTTACTATTCGATGTAACTCTTCACAATTGCATCAGGAAATTGATAGGTGGCTGCACAGTAGTTGATAACGGAAGTTACTGATAACCGCATTCGGGAATTGCTTTTGCGACACTGGACTTCCAAAGCGATCTGGGATTAGATGTTCAAACGGACCAGAACAAAATGGAATTTTGTGCACAGTCGAAGGGATTCAAACAATATTCTGCACCACTCGAAGTTCTGAAACTGAAGATAACCTCTACGATTATTTGTTGCGAAATTTGGAGTATATATCACTACGAAACGCGACACGGTGGCTACTGCTTGTCCTGTTCGACCGGAGACTTAAAAACGTCTTGGCATAATGGGACATCATGCACGTAGTTGCTGCTCTTCATGCGTCTCCCATATTAAGACTGCTTCCATCCCTGTTACTGCGGGTAATATAGTCATCATTTGCTTCGTTTTTATCGATACCTTCGTGTCAGTAATTCCCACTATGCCTTCACTCTAATACAAACTTCCATTCGTTATGTCTTGTTTTATACCAGCGAGTAAAATGTCCCGCTGCGTCAGTTAGCTTGGTCACCATCAGTAGCAATTGTTCCCTCACCCTTTGCAAGTGGTTGCTTTCAAATTATGCACTACAACCGTTGTTCTAATTGCACCAGGCGTAATCTGCTCGTGGATCCGTTATCGCACTCCAAAAGTTTCCGTATTCTGCAGAGTTACTGATGACGGCAGCAAACCGTTATCCGGATGGAATGCGATGATAGCCTTTTAAATTGTGACATCACCCATTAAGTATTAAGCATATCTCTTTGAACGGAGCTTTATCCTCAACTGTTTCATGGATTTATTGACTGAATGAACTGTCTGGATATCGAGTTTGTCCGATGCAAGATGTTAAGTTGTCACTCACCAAATTCCGATTCTCTTGATGGACTGTGCGGTTTTGTCTACTAGAGTAAGCAGCACCCTAAAGTACGACTTTTTTTGAACGCGTCAGCACCTCTCAGTAGGTACATCTGCCGGTAACAGTGCGAATCTGCGATGGCTTGTAAGCTCTAAACGCAAATAATCATGGGGAAATTTGTGTCGCCTACGAGTGAGGGGCTCTGCAAAATTGTCTGATTTATTTTATCAAAATTGGACCAAAACGGTACGTTTTTCCGCATGCCTCTAACAGTAGGTTGAGAACATTTGACTGCCTCTCTTAGTCCTGACGCTGTACTTCAGTCGTCGGCAGCAAGATCTTATCGACGGGCTCACGTTCGGCACCTTCCACCCGGTAACAGTTTGATGCAGTCCCTTTTTCATATTGATGGCACTCTAGTGTACCTAGACGATGTAGGATTTTTTTCGCCACAGTTAGGACGAACGTGTTAAACGCCTGTGTGCTATGTCGTTTACTGCCACGCGAAATGGCCTGAGGTGCATGTACGGCCAGGTTGTTTCACCTTGTGCCGTGCGATGGCTGAAACGCATGTTCAACCAGTTTTGATTGCATGAGGGTTGATCATGTCAGATAACAGACTGCAATACACTAGCTACGAGTTTACATTCTTTCTACCAATGAATACAATTGAACATTCGACATGCGTGATAATGGCTAACGTACTGACGATCGTCAACTTCCTTCTGCTCACAGTTCTGCGTCGACAAAACAATCAGTGGTAAACAACAAAGTTCTGCAACCACCTGCGTCGACCGTAAACCTACAGTTCGACACTAGGTTAATAGAGCCGGTCTGCTTCGTAATATGATAGACAATACATTTCAACACAAGAGGAGTAATGTGTGTGACCTCGCACGTAATGCATTATGTTGTGTATGTCCTTATTCCGTGATCGAACCTGTTTTCGATCGATCTGATCCCTCACATCGTGACGGATGACCAAGTCGGAGGTGCGGTTATTCAAACACTCGGTGGACTATCTCGACGCGGTGATGAAGTGTAGCCGAAGCCTACAACGGATGGATTGCAAACAACACGAGCGACAACCTAACTAAATCGGGCCAACGGGCGAGAGATGGCAAGCACAAAACCACAACAGATGGCATCGGCCATGCGTAAAAGCCAGGCAGAAGTGCGCACGATGTGCGATTGGAAACCGCCGCTACCTTGTGGACTGGAATTCCGGTCCATAAACATTAGCGGGCACGTGACATGAGGCCGTGAAAATTGGACAATAAAGGTCGTGCTTTGTTGAACGACCTTTTGCTACAGAACGACTTAACTCCTATTGCATCTACTCTACTTGTGACGTTCGTAGCTAGACGATACATTGCTGTACCTAGCTGTGTTGTTCTCGGTGCGAAATCATTCTCGTATGTTGAGCACTCAGCCATTTCCAAATAATTTCCAACATAGCGTAACCCCTATGTATTCCACAAGTGTCAGGTATTGTGTTTTAACCCTACCAGCTGTGGGGAATCAGAACACTGGGCTTGAGAGCGCATACTCTATTTCTGCTACTCATTACGGGACCGAAACGCATGTAACATGTTAACCATGAATGTATGTGTCCAGTCTGACAATCTCCTAAACTTTCCATGTGAACTGCCAGAAGAATGTTCCTTCTGACATCTAATAACCCTAGGGCTTTCTGTTAGATCCAACGTTTGTTCAACCCATGAATCAACGTGCTACACGCTACAGCACCAGCTTCGTGAACGCCCTATGAAATGTGGGTCCAATAGCTGTTAGAAGCTTTGGAATGAGAACTGTTAAGCCTGTTTTCTAGGCTGGCTTGGTACTTATGCTTTACCGACGGTATAGCCAGTTTCTCAACAGCCAGTCGTTTTACTTTTGTCTAGCAAAAGTGAGGAAGAAACGTCAACGTACCAACGCATTATCTGAATCCAAGTGTGTGCTTCAACAAGAATGACAGTGCTGAACCGAATCACGCCACCTATAACTAACAGCTGTGTGGTCTACCTTAGACCAAGTCTGGTTTGGAATACAACAGGCACCAAGTATAGCCATGGTCCACCCGATGTCTAAAACTAGTGCTGGCTAAAAATAGTCTATGCTTAGTGCATAGTTGCAAAAGCTGCCCATTATTATCCGAGCAGTGCGTTTCTATCCGAAACCTGTCACTTAAACCAGGCGCGACCGACGTGGGCGTTTATATCTATGGCCAAAATGATTAACAAAACCATGTGTCAACCGAAGGGGAGTAGTCAGATCCGAGTAAAAGGTGTCCTCGACACAGACATCACTACAGTCAGCTGGAGCAAACGCAGGCATAATAAAAGGACTCATAGAACTTTTGTCTGGAGCTGGCCTTAATAGAATCTGCCAGGCGGACAACATAAAATCCAAAGTTAGCAGGAATCCAGTTTACCAGTGCAGCTGCGATCGTCTTGCTGAGGACTATACCTACTCCAGCCTGGCCAGTAGTGGCGGCCATGTAGTCACCTGAAGTGTATAACCAGTATCGGGTAAACAGTGGGGATGCTGTTAGTTCCATATTTTAGCTGCTGTTCCGAATCCTATTCTCCGAAGCGCAGTAGACATCGACATTTGACGGGTCTTAAGTTCGTGCGAGAGCGGCCTGTTGATCTATCAGTTTTAGAGTGCGAACGTTGAAAGCACCTATATTAATTCGCTTTCTAGATCTAAGCAACATACGAGGGAGGCATGAGGCTGAGTGATAAGAGATGGAATTTACAACGACAGTGTTACTGTGATTTACTATATTTGTTGTGGGATCTACAGAGTAATCACCAGAAATAGGGGTCGGGAGGGGCATGAGAGTTAAATTTGATAGAATACTGGGAGAGGGGTCTACAGTAGAATGTTTTCTCCTATTCATTTTGTTGTATGTAACAAATAGAGCGACTCAGTGTGTACTGGGAGACGGCCGATACAGCACGAAATTATTGATGACTATTCATGTTTGAATATGAGCTGAGATATTGCCAGGCCGCCAAGACCTAGATGGGAGAACGATTAGGGTTCTCAACCGAAGCCTTTTGCATAAATGCTTGTATCATAAGACAGCGGTATCAAAACTGATACTTTTTTTCTGAAAAGGGATGTTAACCTTCCAATCCCCAACATAGAGGACCAGGAAACTTGTTTGGCAGACCTCTCTCTGTTGGCCTGCATGCAATGAGTGATTCTGTCTCCGTGCGATCATCATACCGTCCAGTTTAGTCTAGTAGGTCGATTGAAACAGTTCTTAGTCAATACCGCTTACGTTATGAGTTTGTTTCTCAAACTAGTTTTATCCACTCATCGACTGCCTTACTCCTCGCTATTTTCCCACTCTTCTCCCTCATCTCTCCTTTTATTTTTTGTGGCTTTGATGTCATCTATAGTTTACTGGCAGACTAAATACGTATGACGGTTTCGGGCCAACCAATCATCCGAAGAAACTGCAGAATATTGATGAAATACACGAAGTGTGAAATTAGCAATAATCTATTTTTCCTATAGCTTTCCTAATATAAATTTGCACATATAGCAAGAGTAATGTTCATTTTTTATCGCGTACACTTTTAACCGTAGTTTACGCTCGTCAGTGCACTGCCGTTGTTAATAAATTGTCGGTTAACCACCTTCCGATTAATAAAATTGATGAAATAGCGTTGGAGATTCATAGTTAGTGTTCGCGTTACCTTCTGTGTGTGTGAGTTGCCTTGGGTGTTCGAATCATGGAGGATCGGACTTTTGCATAGAGGCAGTCAGAAAGAAAGGTCGTTCTTTCGCCTCAGTGCAATTCATCGATACCTATCAAGTGCAGTGCAAGTGATTAAGAGTTATTAATGCGATTTTAGTAGAACTGGACTCGTTTAATCACATGTATTCACAGGAACTCACAAAACCCACCAATCTATTGACAGTCGCGACAGCCTATGAGACAAACTAGCGCAGATCATACCGACTAAGTCAAATGCATCGGACTAACCAAAGCTGTCTCGTGATAATCACTGTAATTATTTAGCATAGACCGAATACTCCCAGGTAACTTGCCAGTCGTTAGCCCACGTAATTGTAAGCGTCTCTGCTGCGTAGACTGACGATGTAATATCTCTTCGTTTTACTGTTACAGATTGCAGAACCAAGCTGGAATGAAGACACTGACAGCTTGCTATCAGGTTGGAATTTATAGCTCTCGAGAACTGCTTGGTGAAGGTAAGTTTTTGTTCACTTGTTAGCTCTGTTGGGTACGCGCTGCTTATTTGTAATTTTTATGTCAGGTGTGTTTCCGTTTCATCATCAAATGGCTTCCGACCACCAAGGGTGCTCCTGTCGTGATGTCTACCATAAACCAAAAATGTAGTGGGCGGATCGGAAGCAAATTTTTATCAAATCAGAATGTACATCTCCTGAACTTCGTACGAAGCCATTTAGGGAACAAAACAGTGTTTAGTTATTTTTCACCTCTGGCTGGAGCAATAATTTTTGACTTTGTAAGAATCATTGTCCCACATTGTGTAGAGTAGGGTGGCTGATATAAGAAAACTAAGCTGTACCGATCATAATATAACAACTTACAAAGCTAGTTGGATGTGGTGTCACAGAGTCCCCACTGTGCGGACGAATTCACTATGTATTGAGCATTGTCGTGTCTTACCGAAGCATATATAATAGTGTCCGTTGGAGATGGCGATTTACTTAACACCTTTTCGTTTGCTGAATATCTTTAGATAAGAAACATTCAATGACCCCCCCCCCTCTCAGATTTCTCCACTTTTCAATTTTATGTTTCTGTTGTTGACATCCAACAGAACGCAGTCGGTAATTGCTAACACATTCCAAACTAGTCCAATTAACCGTTCGCAGTACTGCACACATCGGAACTGTGATAGCTTTCCTATCTGTCGATCAAAAATGGTGTTAAACTTGTGCTCTAGCATTTCAGGATCAACATTTGGGAGTTGCAGTCGTAAACCAGCGAAAAAAAACTATCTTGAATGAATATTGGAACCATTGTTAATCTTCAACGTTGGCTCATACTTGCTGGCATTATTACTTTGTTCTGCAGTCAGTTGTTTGCAACTACGGATCATACCGATTAGCTTTACCGCTGCTAAACAATCTAGATTATCCCATAGAGCCTTAGGTGAAAGCAGCAGTGAAACGCTAGCCATTTGTCACACATGAGAAGTAGTGGCGTGATCAGAACCTCACGAGATATGTGTCAGTGGCTGCAGAAAAGCCTGGGACTACGAAGTTTGTTTGTGCATCCACGGCGAGCACCACGCGTGAGTCAAACTCGCCCAGTATTCCACTGTTTCGAAATGTAACCCCCCCCCGTCATCCGTTTACACAGGACGCACATATCCTGTTACATCAGCCACTATTTCCAACCGTGTATGCGGTTCTCTTACGACCTCACCTGATAGAGAAAGAGAAGAACAACGCAAAACCGCGAGCAGTATCTCTATCACGAACGAACGCAACGACATTGCAAAACGGTACGAAAATCAGAGCTCAACTATCGGAACCCAACTCTCGCAGCTTAGAACCCCCAACAAGTAAGGAAAAAAGACGGCTTCCAAACGAGCTTTATCCGCTGCTCAGCCCGAAGGCAAAATTGTGATTTACAGCAACTGTATTTATAGGTTTGCGGTGGCCTTGGGCCTAGGTCGCCGAATGGACCAATCAGAAGCGAGCGCAAGTTCTCAGACGTTCCAGAATTCTGGTGGGCTTTCTAGTTCCCAGAAAATGAGGAAATCCATTTTCCTTACAAGTAATGCGAATTTTTGGGAAAAGTGCCTTTTCTCAACAGGTTCTTAACTGGTCTTTTGTTGGAATATCTGTTGATCCTCAAAACGACTTATACAGGCCAAGTAATTTGAGGTAGTCGACTCCAGTTATTGTGAAGGGATCCACATTCGCCTCGAGCCTATCCATGGGCAGCGCTACCATGGCGTGTTGACATGGTGGTGCAAGCCACTTTCGACACTGGTACCAATTCCTTAAAACGCTCTTTACACCTGTGTTCGCAGATAAACTCAAAAAGTTTCTGTTTAGGGGAGAAAATCACGACTCAAACCTGAATAACCGCTATGCTCGTCGAAATGTTGGACGACTGGAGTGGTCACAAAGTGTTTCGCCGGTAATATTACAAAATGCTTAGTCACATAAGTTGGGTTGGCATTTTGTAGTCTCTCACCGACACGTGCTAGACCGTTTTCGTATAAAACTGGAGGTGTTCAATACACATCTTTATGATGTTTATTGTGTGTGATGGGTTTCTCTTGGATGATGAGACTCTCCTTACACAGTAAATACTCCTTTGGAAACGAATGTTGTACTAGCCGGGCAATTTCAGTTGAGGCATTCTTAAGTTTGCTTATAGAAAGACGACCTGTCTCTTGTATATTATTCTAATTCTGGAGATATCGCTTGTACTTTAGAAGCCATGCAAAGAGGCGCTGAAGCTTGATCCAGGGATACCTTTCTTTAAACTTACAAATGAGGGTGTCCGATTCGTGAGGACAGTTGGTTACAATGGTACTACAGTTAGTGATGATGGATTCAATCGCCAAATCCATCGTCTTCACAACGCTAGGCTAATTGGCTTCATCTTCGCAGGTAAACATATTACCATTCAACCACCAAGTTATTCTGTGATAGTCGTCTAAACATAAACCAAAGTTGTTTAGTAATCTTCTGTTCGACCGTTTGACCACATAAATAATCATACGGTCTTTCGCACCACTCGTCAGAAACGCGGTCGAACGTGATAGCTTATCGCATGTGATGGTATGCTTTCAGGTGTGTATAAAGGTTTACATGTCAAAAGTTTTTCTAACTTTGTTGATCTTCGGTGCAGATCCCACCTAGTCTCACTTACCACTAGTTTTGCTAAAAGCACAATGCGAAGTTCGACCCAGCGTGATGTTTTCCCATGAAAATCTGAACCTGCTTAGGATCACAATGAGATACTAAGACAATCGAATATAGGAAGACTACCTGGTTTTACAGCACAATATGATCGCTACCATGCGAAATACTTGCTGGCTGGGTTTTGTCAGGTTTTTGAAACCCAAACATGAGCAGTCGAGGTAACCGGGATTCAAACCTGCAAATTTGTAATCTGCAGTCATTGCTGTCACAACCGGTTACTTTCAGATTCCCATCCAAAATATTCACATAATCCAACAATCATACTTGTATGTCCAGTCAGATTTTAAAGAACCCTAGAAACAGGATGAGAAGTAGTTGCTCCGCGTGCAATTTGTTTGCCGTGGGTTGTTGGTTGATTTGTTGAGCGAGGCTATTGTTCGGCCGCAGTATCGATTTACTGAATGCTTTGTTATAGTTATGATGATTTTTTATGGCTGTTGTACGCTGTGGAGCCTCCAACGTGAGACTCTACGTCTGCCGAGAAGCCGTAACATGATAACTCCTTAAAAAGCCGTCACTCATGTAGGGTCCTATTGGCAAAATCTGATTCAATTTTCACAACTTTTATGGAAGCACTAATAAGTAATACGAAGAATGATCGTCTACACGCGTTTGCACCTTTTTCCTTTCAACGTTTTTACAGCACCCGGAGAAACGCTGGAAATCGCTGAACAAGAAGCCGCGCGTCAAGCTATTCGAAACATGTTTGGCCTCTCGGACCATCGACCGCCATTACCTTTGTCCGGCCCGCTTCAGCCCCTTGATTTAAGCGAAGAAACTAAGAGAAATGTCTCTCTAAATACATATCTCCAACTCGCTGAAGAAAGCCACAAACGCGCCACCTGTTAGAATGTCACACATACTTTGTGTATGTACATAATCAATATAGTAGTAATGCATCCAGCGTATCTTCATACTGTGACCGAGTTACCCTGTTGACAGTACTATGCATTCCCGTAAGGGATTACAAAAAAAGTCGAAAATTAACTGATTTACTTACTTACTCATCACCGAAGTCACGGAATGCATCCCATGCTGTTTTGAACACTGGTTATGTTTATGTTCAGCAATCGAATTATTTACAGACCATTAATAACACCTTCGACGTGGCTGCCTGTTCGCTGAAGACTACACTGGTACACTTAACGATTCCAGTTTCAATCAAAACAGGAAAGTACTCTGTGACGTTTGTACACGCGTTTAATCGCTCGACTGGTATATTTCGGTGCACAATGCCAACAGATGAAAAAATACGCAAGTATAACTTTGGTAAATCGACTGAGAATAACACAACGTTACTAGCCAGCTGCAATACTCTACGCTTTAATAATTCCAGTGACCTTCCCCACGAGTCTGCAATGCCAATTACAAAACGACACCGTATCAAAACGTGATCTGAATCCTAATATGTGCTCCAGTAAGAACGGCAATCCTGAATGGAACCACGCCACCTATAACTAACCGTTATGTGGTCTGTCTGAGACCAGGCCTGATTCGGAGAAGAAGGGGACCAAGTATAACAGTGACGCGCACGATGCCTAAAATTAGTGCAAGGTAAAAGTAGCTTATGCTCAACTCACAGCTATAACAGCTGCCCGCCGTTATCCGAGCGAGGTGATGTTATCCCAAACGTGCCACCTAAACGAGTTTCCGCCTCACCGAGGCGGCCGACCTGGGTGTTCATATCTCCGGCCAGAACGGTTACATCAGAACCATGTGTTGACTAGAGGGGAGCGACCAGATCTAAATCAAAGGCGTTCTTGACGTCAGCGTCACTAGTCAGTTGGGGCATAAGCAGATACAATGAAATTTTTTTGGAATGTTTTGCGTCTAGAGCTGGTCTTAACAGAACCTGCCAAGCGGACGGCACAGTCTACTTTTAGCAGGAATCCAGTCTACCAATGCGGCTGTGGTCATCGAGGTGAGAACTACACCTACATCAGCTGGACTGATAGTGGCGGCCGTAGTCACCCGAAGTGTATAACCAGTATCGGGTAGACAATACGGGTGTTGTTAGTTCCGTATGTTGAATACTGTCCTGGATTGTACTCTCCGAATTGCAGCAGACATCGACATTCAACGAATCTTGCGTTTGTGTGAGAGCGGCCTGTTGATCTATCAGTTTTAGAGTGCGAACGTTGAAAGCACCTATAATAATTCGCTTTCTAGGTCTAAGCAAGAGACGAGGGAGGCCTGAGTGGTAAGAGATGGGACTTATCTGTTGTGGGATCTGCAGAGTAATCACCAGAAATACGGGTCGGGAGGGGCCTGATAGCTAAAATTGACAGGACAGTGAAGGAGGATCAGCAGTAGAGTGTTCTCGCCTGTTCACCTTGCTGTATGCGGCAGATACGGCGACTCGGTTTGTACTGTGAGACGGCCGACACAGTATGGAATTACTGGTGTAGCGAGTATTCATGGTTGTGTGTGGGTTGAGAAACTGCCAGGGTACCCAGACCTAGACAGGAGAACGATTAGGGTTATCAACCAAAGCGTTTGGCTCAAAACCCCGTACCACAAGGCAGTGAGTGGGTGGCAGTGTACCAGAACTGGTACATTTTTCGAAAAAAGAGGTTAATCTTCTTCCAAACTGGAGACTGTGGTTGTCAGACTTCTATCTATTGACCTGTCTGGTATGAGTGACTCATCGCATCCAGCCAATATGAAGAGAACAGTAATCCGATCACTCGTCAATAGCGCTAATAAAATGTGCACCACTGAACTCTCCAAAACAACAGATTCCCCGCAGTAAAGAAATGCTGACCGCTAACCAATATTCAAACGTATTTACTGAAAACATAATTGAAAGCATGTCGACAAGGGAGACCAAGGTTTTCATGTCTGCTGCGCAAATACCATATCGTGAACAAATCTGAAGAATTCGCTCCATCCTTCCCGAATATGCTATCCGGACTGTATTTTAGTTGGATGATACTTCAAAACGATTGGTGATGCTTCCTAAGGATCCAGTTTATGTGAGCAATCAGACAGATTGCGTTTACGAAATCAAATGCGGTTCTATGTACATAGGAGAGACAAGCAGACAATTAAAAGTACGTGTTGTCGGACACAAGCGGTTTCCTCCTAAAGACACATGTCAACTTCAGAAGCTAGGAGGGAATTCGGCCATCGTACTACATGTACTGTTAGAGAATCACAACGTGTTTTGATCAAGTTCAAATGATTCACAAGTGTCTGTCTTCCCATGCGAAACGGTGCTGTGCTGAAGCTCTCAGTACTTACACAGAATACGCTAATCGCAATGATAGCAAACCGCTGTCTGCACTGTGATGTGGACTGATAAGCAACACCAGCGCATCTTATCTACATCAGTCCCACCCTTATTTAATGGGCAAAGGATTCGACCAATCAGTTCAGATGCAACGCAGATTGACTTAGCCGCGGTGAATCCCACGTGACTTCTGTTCCTTGGTTAATGTGATTTCGATTGCAACACTCCTGAGGAAGGCCACTCGAGGTTGATAAAACGCAGAATATTACAACTTGTAACGTTGGTGTTGAAGACGTCAGGCAGTTCACCGTAGACCCTCACTCGAGCGGAGCTATGGGAATAGAAACGCCGCTAGGATGTTCTCTTATTTTTTCGACACTTCTGAGCGTTTATGTTACTCTGAAAGTTTGGGTCGATTAAGTACATTGAACGCTCCTTTATAGTCGAGAAATACGCATTTTAGGCCTAAGCAAGGCGCAAGGACGACCGGAGGATGGCTGGTGAGAGGTAAGACTTATCGGGTCAGTATTATCACGATCAGCTATACTATTGCAGAGTTATTGCTAGAAATGGAGTTCGAGAGGGACCTGAAAGCTGAATTCGTTAGAATAGTGTGGGGAAAGCTAGCAGTAGCATGTGACTAGAAGCCGTTGTCTGTCAGACGTCTATCTGTTGGCTTGCCTGACACGAGTAACTTTCGGTGCTGTCATCATCTAGTTTAGCTCAGTTGGTCTTCACGATATGCAAGCACTTACACTGTGTCAAGGTTTAGTTTCACTTTGTCGGCCCTCAACGTGTACACACGCCTAACGTGTGTCTAGACGCATCATAATAAGTCGTGTTGATAGCATTGGCGATTTGATGTGATATCAACTCTGCCGTTGAGTCACTCTTGAATGGCAACGATAAGTAGACGTTCTTCTTATCGGCAGTGTCACGGGTCGCGGTTGTCTGCCGTGACTGTTACTGTTGATGAACTTTTCTGGGTAGGATTTAGTACTACGAATCTCCCGTACATTCTTTAGTTCCTCCTCTATCGTGTCATCTGTACAGATCCTCTTAGCTCTGTTCGTCAGACAACGTATCACGTTTGAGACTGAGCGGTACGTAGCTATGGAAGTGCAGATATTGACTAGTCCATGTTTTCTTTTTAAATACTCTCTTCTGTAGTGAACTATCTGGTCTGCGTATCAGCGCCACGTCAAGAAGGGACATTCGTCCATTAATTTCTTCTTCCAAAGTGAATCTAATGTTGTTATGAGCCTTTTTAAAAAATTTCTAGTAGTTTCTACGGGTCTTCTAAACTGTATACTACGCAAAAGATATCGTCTACATATCTTTGGTAATAGCTTGTTTTTTAATCACATCATCCAACTTGTTTTCAAGCATGCTCATGAACATGTCGACGAGAGCTGTGGAGACCCCATGGCAACACCATCAACCTGACGGTATAGCTCTCCGTTAAACTGAAACTGGATATTGCTTGTGCAGAACAATAATAATTCTTTAAGATCTTCTACGGGCAATCCAATGCTAATTTGGTGATTCTCAATATAATCACACACAAAATCAATGATTTCTGTCAATGGTACGTTAGTAAACAACGACGATACATCAAGAGACAGCATTTTCTTGTCCGTTACGTTAAGATTTGCCGAAGATTCCACGAATTCAAAAGTATCTTTCAAACTGTATGTAATTATTTCTTTCTTCACGGGTTCCAAAGTTTCTACTAGCTACTGTGCAGCCGCATGATAAGGGGAGTTGCACTTTTCAAGTATCGGTCTGAGTGGTATTCCGTCCTTGTGTATCTTAGGCAGACCGTATAACTGCGGAATACGAGATCCTGTCGGACGTATACGATCAAATACATAGGTGCTAATTGGATCAGCTTGTTTCATTCTACGCAGCATATGTAATAATCTCTTTTCAATTGCTATGGTCTCATCCTTACCAGCCTTTTCAGTGCGGAATTTCATTCTATCCGACAAGAGGTTTAAAATTTTGGCAACATAATCGGCCCTATCCAACAGAACAATTCCTGCTCCTATATCAGGCTTCGATATTATAACAGAATCACTTCTTAAAACCTTCAGCGCCTCCAAGTGGGACTTTGTGAGCAATCCAAACGGTGGAGTCCTATAGCTTGGATACTGGTAACATGCGTTTACGAAGGTGGATTTGAACTGTTCGGAAGAGGGATGTAAATCTCGTAACATAGGTCGCACTACTAGGCGTTTATCTGAAAGAATCCGTGAACACTGCCCCGCCTGGCTTCACTCTGGAACAACAAAACGCATCAGTTCATCCATTCTGGCCCATTTGGTCGATTGTAATCAACACACAGACAGGAAGACAGCATTTCGTACCGTCTATCGGGTCCCGGCCACCTTGTCGCGAAAGGTCAAATGCCACATCCTGTCGATGGCCGAGGCGGTCGCAATTCGACTACGTCATCTGGATCTGTGTGTGCATAAACAATTCGTTCAAACTCTGAGGTTTCCTTGGCCAAACACGGCCGCCCAACCCGTGAAACAATCTGTCCCCGTCCCACTGTCCCAGCCTGATTAACACTGACTAACTAGAACCAACTTTGTTTGTGTTTCTAACCGCAGCGAAGTAGTGTTAATCTCTTATCCAATTACATTGTCCCTTCAGAAATCTTTTATTGATACCATTGTCACTCGTCACTTAATTTCATATAATTGTACCAGCCAAAGAGGAGAATCTATCAAAAACAGTCTGTTCGCTGAAACTTTGTTTTATTTGTAAGGTGTAAGCATCTCGATTTTGAAAGTTTTATTACAGATACAGCCGTTAAGCTCCGAAAAGAGGCTTGTTTATACGCCTTTTTATCTCATGACTAAACCGGACATATTCACGGCACTTGAACAGCTATTTTAATAGTTAGGTGCCCTCGCTCTCTTTTTTTCTTAGGGGGTTTCTTTTCCTTCATGGTCGTATGACAGTTAAGCAACAGCATGAACGAGTCAGGCTTTAATGATTATTTAGACAAGTCCATTAAACTGAGAGACATAGGTGCTCAGCAGGCCATCCAGGGTAACAATAGAAAGCTTGACAACTTGTATAGTTCGTCGTACAAGAAACTAAAGGCTAACGGTGGTCCCGACGGTCGAGGTGTTTGATAGGGATCTTACACTAGCATACCAGAGCTTTCTTTGTTGTCGAGGAGGTAGATCTCTAAAGCCATCAGTGCAAGACTTATATACAGTACACCGACCTACTGCGTAAACAACACAATTCTGCCACCGGAGGCTGTATAACTTGGAATGGCCTATCAGCATCGGTCAATGCATTCTAGAGGTATCTCGATAAATGGGTCATTCTTAAGTGGCTAGTTGAACTCCTGCTCATGAACACGTGTCCTTCCATTATTATTCTCCGTTTTTTATCCGTATTCTTTTCTGTACGTTCGCCTCTATTTTCCAGTTGTTGAAAAAAGCAGCATTCCCTCTGTCAGGTGTTCGGCTGGGGCTAACTACCTCAAAAGTCAACAGACTTTACACAACGTTATTTTCTCAGTAGCTCATCATAGACAGCAATACATCAGTGGTTCACACTGATGCTTAACTGCCACACAACCACGAAGAAGAAACAACCCCTGTTTAGGAACAGAAAAAAAGGGGGAAGGGACCTAATCATTAAAAAATGGCTACGTCTAAATTCAAACATACAATATCAAGGCGCCTATGCCTTGCAAACATACAACCGAGCTGTAAGTGAAAATAAGGCATCATCAGCAAAACAGCTCCCTTACGGCTTCCACTGCCCCGCGTCATTAAGTGCACTTATTTCACTTTTCAGTAGCTCACGCGACCGGAGCTGCGAGACAAAAATATGGTTTACAGATAACGATAAAAGACATCACGAGATGTTGACATTTCGTTTACTTCCTTCAGTCACAAAAGTAAAGCATTAGAATATATGACATGCGGATAGCAACAACAATAGAAACGATCAACGATTGGGTTTACATGAAACCCACGAAACACGTGCGGAACCTGTCGTCAGGTCAGTTTACGTGAGCACTATTGATGGTTCTATTCTTCGGGTTGAAATTTAAAATTCCTTCCAAAAGACTCGACCGCTTACAAACACAGGTGTAATTTAAGAACCTGTACAACCAAATAAAAGACTTCTGTAACAACGAAGGATGGTTCCGCGCGAAGCTGGTCGATATTTTGCACTATTTCCTGACTTCACCAGTGCATCGGCAGTGTTGCTTGACATCTGGATACTATCAAGCTGTAAAACAACGGCGAGAAATGAAAGACGTAGTTTTCCTTCAGCCATACGAAGGCTCTGGTAGTTATCATGAACAAGGCCGATTGAGTCCAAAATGAATGGCATCCTTGAGAACATAGAAAAATTTCACGCAGACAGCACCGCTGACAATAATATTTTGATAAAGAAACATCTAAAGGAAGCTCCAAATCTTACTACTACATGGGTTATCTCGGAACTTCAGTGCAGACAAATGAAAATCAGATTTTCCTCCGCTGTCTGGGGGATTTGAATCTGTCCCTCATATAAGGGTGAGGTTAACGATGAAATAATAAGCTGCAGACAAATGAAGCTAATCGGAACCCGCCTACCACAGTTAAGAGAAACTTCCGAAATATGTTTTCTTATGTTTCCCGCACGAATGCACTAGGTGTTGGACTTACCGAGCAAAATTAAGCGCGCACTCACCGTGAGTCTTCTCTTTAATCTGCTACTCGCACGAGGAAGGTATTAGGATGCCTCACATAACATCGCGATATATAGCACATTGAACTGTACACTGACTATACTGTAGTGACCTAGAGATAACTCCGGTCTGCCTGCTGTATACGACCGCGTGTCTGTTTGTGTGCTCGTCAACCAGTATGCCCCAGTGGCGCCACACACTTCCGGCTGGCTCGCGCGCTGGACGTTCGGATCCTGAACCTTCCTAGTTATTTCCGCATATTTGTCGCTTAGAGTTGGTCGAGACCTATTGTAACTTTCCCACAATATGCTTTGGATCTCTCCCACCATTCGTACTTTTGTATCGTGTATGTTTTTTGTTAAGTATACTTGAGAACCGTTGATTTGACGCACGTCCGCATCAAAATATAGACTGACGGGCACATCACTGTATATGCGAAGAAAGAAAGGCATTGTGAAAAGTAAGAAAGGTTAAAGTTGTACAGCAAGAGAATAAGTTACACCGATGCATACATAGATTCGCAACACGAGTGCTATTCACTCCTGTTTCTCGTCATATCAGGCAGCATTCTCAACCAAAAGTACTCATATTCCTTCGGAACGCTCTGCCGAAGCAAATTTCAATGCAGGTGCCTTCATGCCCAGAACCAGGCCACCAGGGTGCCACTTCCAACCTAACCTACCATTCGCAAACAAGACACTGTGGCAAGCGGTGAGTTGGCAGTCGTAGGGTACGCTCTAGCCGACCAAACCTGAGACGGGATTATTTGATAAGGGGTCGATAAAGTCAACCCGCCCTGAAGATACATCAGCGGACTTCGTCATTTCCGGCACGGTTTCCTCTCAACGCGTCACTATCTTCGTCGATATTCCGTTAGACAAATCATAAGCTGATGAGATGACAATAGGTAAGGTCATAAAGAACTTCATATGACCTTGCAACACCGTCTGTAGCACCCTACACCTTAAGGGTGCAAAGTGCATGCCAAACACATTAGCCATGCTATTTATCGGCTCTAAGGTAGTTTGTCGTTTACAGAAAAAGCAAATAAACGTCTTCCTCATATCCAATATCAACCAGGTTACTAACTGACAATAGCTTCGCTCCCAGATTTTTGGGACCTCTGAGAACTCCTTCCAAAATGTGGAGTGGAAGGGAGATATGGGATACCCGTACCAAACACCATTTGAGACGAGCGACGCTCGGGATGGGTGCATACAAATGCGTGCTCTACACTTTAAACACGTATAAAATATTTGTGCCGGAGTGACTTGTTTCATTGGCACCTTCTGTGATGAAGCGACTGATAAGGCAATCGGACCAAAAGCAGTCTCTGGGTCCAAAATTGCGATGACCGTTGACAGGGAAATAAATACCGACGTCTGTCAAAAAGTGAAATGTGATTCGTGCGCCCTAGATCAGCTAGAAGACATGTTCTCGTATTTCGTCCTTTTCGTTTTTCAGAAGCTACCGTGTTGAGACCCGTGAGTACTCTAGATACAATAAAGAGGTTGATTTGTGGATCTCACATAATACTCTATAACTTCCTGAGGGTACGAACGACCATTGTTAGGCACTCAATCACCAGGCCTCCCGTATGGAAAGAAAGAATGCGGTTAGCTAATACACCACTAAGAGCCGTATAAAATGGCCTTATCATATCTCAAAACTTTGAGCTCCACAGCCGTTTCGGTTTCTGATGTAGGATCGTCGGAAACGTCATAACTGGATAAATAATCCAATCGTTCATAGCCGAATGAGTCGGCTCAAATCAGTTGAACTGCTCCTCAAATTGCTCAGTCCATCCGTTAAGTTGCCGCAGCAAACCTTAAATCCGTTAATTATACCTTTCAAATATAGCCACATTAACACTTTGTATGCGATCAGTGCAATCACGGATCATGAAGAACAGCACTGAACTGGTGAAAACACTTGTTCTACTTCTTTAGCCTGTGTAACAATCTAATCCTGACAGTAAATTTGTGTTTGGGCTCACGGCGGTCTCTCACAAATTCGGATTTGAAGGACCAGTCAACATTTGTTCACAAGCAATCATGAATAGATACGCATCCTTCTTTTACCGTACGTGCACTACTCTTCCCAAACAGACCTCTTCGCAACAGGTTTGCATAATTGTTGGTATTTTCGCCTGGTGTTCGTTTCCCCCAATCCAGTGAGATGACCTGGGTAGTTTGACTGTGAACGCTACCGGATGGGCGTCTCGTCGCTGGAGGTCCAATTTATATCTGCGAACAGGTGAACTCCGCACAAAGGACAAAACGAAGTGGATGCATAAAGCGGAAGGATCTCAGTCAAGGTGACTACTGTAAAATGAACAACACTCATTAATGTAGTGACGCCACAGGAGCTGACGGCGATGTGCTCAATATGCGTACACGGTTGAGTTGTACGGCGCGGCCTCCAAGTGACGCCTTGCCATCTTTTGTGCTGAAATGAGCTACTCGATATGCGGAATCCGTAAGGTCCGCATAATCACAACAGCTAATCGTCTTTTTCACCGCGCCGCACCCGGAAATCCAACATACCACCTAAATGGTTTCCATCTAAAATAAGAGGAACAAAAAATATATGCATATTGCTAGCAAGGTCACTGAGGTCCGTGCATTTAGACTGTCTTAGAAGAGCAAAGACGTTGTTAATAACACATGAACAACTGGTCGACATGCAGATATGACAAATAAACGTCTTTCTGGTTTGTGTTGACAAACTCAGGTCGAGTATCAAATCTGACGGCACACAAGCAACTATTCATTACGATGTAATCGGACAATCTTTATACTGTCTCCAAGATTAATGTGCTCCAGTCCCTGTTCGACCGCATGCTTCGGCTTGATCGTCATCGGAGATCATAAGAAAGAACCACTGGTCCAAAGGCGAATTCAAATGACTGACAATGAGCGTTCTAAAGACACAACACACGTCAAGTTTAAAGCTAGAGTATGTCAATCAGACCTTTGTAGGATTGAACAATCTGACCCTAGATACCACATACTAACGATCATGCTGTGGTTTGAAATCTGGGAACATACACTAATAATGTAGCTGTTTGATTGCAACCGCATGCACATTGCTGAAAAGAACTGATGAGACATAGGTCTAAAATACATTGCAAACAACCACTATTCCTCACATTTCTATGAACCGCAAACTCGAACAACACGTCATATAGCACCGTTCAACGGTTTCCGAAATTTGTGTTGATTTAGGAGGTCCATCAAACAACAACACAGCCGACGCGCACCTCGCAAATAACAAGAAAGCGAGTCAACTACTCCGCTCCTGATAGGTTTTTTCATATTAACCAATCGATATTGTCAATTCGGATGATAACTGGCGAGAACAACACAGGGATTAAACACTATAATGAACGCGCCGATCGCAAAAGTTAGACGCACGAGGGCAACCTTCTCAAAGTTATGCAGTGTTTTCTATTCCTAGTGAATGCAGGCAAAACCTCTGGCTAGCCGACGGTTCGTTAGAACCAGCCCAGCAGAATAACACCCAGTCTGTACTCACTATCGAAAACCAATCGACAATGAGAAACAAGCACTCAGCGAGATGACTCTCCTGTGTTTATACAGACTTTGTGAATAGAGCGAGTTGTGATTTTAGCCCCGGGACGGATATTACAAGAAGGATGGCTTAAGTAAAGCAAAAGTATGTGAAAAACTAAGATCATCAAAAGTATACAAGTGAATGCGGCTATCAAAAATATTACTTATTATAGTCGCTACAGTTTGCGCCCTGGTTGTGTTAGCTGATGTGTGCGGTCACGTAATCATTACGATTATTGACAAGATCAGCTGTGTGTTGGTTTTGGCTGACTAGCAGTGTATTTAGATGGAAAACGATTATCAAGTGGACCAAGATGAACAGGCTCATATGGCAGTAGTACCTGTTGCCTACGAAACGACCTTGCTAATGTTAGGTAGGCCCAAGTAAACAAGAGAACACCCGATCCCACTGCAACCATAAAACGCTCAGGGCAAGCCAGTTAACGTAGTCACATTGCTCCACTTTCATTTATCGAAAAGCATGCGTCTGTACCATATACACACACAACTGTATGCGTGGGCTTTTAACGTAGGAGACCAACACATTAATTTTAGTATCATCACATCGTCCAGTGCACGGATGATGTTACGGATCCAGTCAGCCAACAGCTGACCGTATAGAAATACATTTGGCCATACAAAACCGACGTAGTTGGCTACATTCGGTAAGTGCCAGACAAATAGGCTAGTCAACACAACCAGGGGAAAAATTCAGCGCGCGTGTGTTCACCGAGAGTGCGGAAAACACCCAATATCCGAATCTCGCTATATAAGAGCTAGTTCTTGCATAAGTGGTAGCCAACAGTCATCTTTGATTAAACATTACTCGTCGAGATGACCCTGAGTGCCTCGGCGCTACGGGGGAGCATTCGGTATGAGTAATTAGTGGATGGAATTTCAGATTGCACGTATCACACAAATAACCAAACGATACTTGGATACCTCGATCCAAACACCACATCACACCTGGCTCAAAACTCTATGGAAACAAATCGCGATGAAACCAGCAAGTCTTACCATAAATCGGTAGAAACTGCCGTGAACGTTAAGTTCAGAAAAAAAACAAGAGCGCGAAGGGGTCCCCCCCCAAACAACACGGTGATCAGCGTTAACCAAGTGTTGAGAAAATGAGTCAGGTCTGCAGCTAGGTTGGTCTAAATGAATGAAAAGCGCTGACTTCAAAATACACTGCATTATGGATTGGACGGTAAGTGTATTGAGCAGACAAAGTGCCTCAACGAATCGAAACTTATCCGTAGGTTTCCACGGTTCGATATTTTCAACTTTAAGTCTAACTTATAGTCGATGAAGGTAACAATATAAACAGCTCTGCAGACAGTTTTCAGCTTTCTTTTGGTCTCTATGACACCATAAGTCCTCACGCTTCGCTCATGAATTGTCTGTTGAAATTCTCGGCTAGGCATTTGTTCTAAGAGAAAAGGACATTTTTCTCCTCAGAGACCGTGAATCATACCAGATGTGACACTATCACCACAAGTAATACAAGACAGTCATGCGCACCAACCGCACGGCCCATCAGTTATCCAGCCAGACTGAGGACAGTCAGATCACCTCTCGTTGAACCCTCGGGTCCTCACATCCCATTACGAGGCAGCGTATTTAATAGGCACCGCTGAAGCAAAATCACCTGCTACTACTCCCAGCCGTAGTTGTCTTTTGGAATACTATCTGAATCTTATTTCTGCTGAAGTACACAGAAAGCATCTACTGTACGCCTGCAATTCACCCAGCATTGATGAAACACCCCAGTTAAGCTATAAAAAAAAGAGCAGATGAGCTGGCAGAACCGTGTGCTCGAATGTTCTTGTGCTTAAAGCCCGATGGTAGTGTATCAGCATAATGACACCGCCCTCACCTGTAAAAACAGGTGCAGGATAAGAGCCGCAACCTTAGACCGGTCGTCGTGAACAGTTATACAGAGTACGGCGGACGGCTTTGTAAGTGATCGTCTGAAAAGTGACTCACAGCAATGTAGCGCGGGTTTCGAAATGGCCACTTATGCATGACCGGCAGGTTGTTGCGATCCAAACGCACTACTGGAGAACGCAGTGCAATGTTCTCAGACTCCGGGGGAGCTTTCGGTGAAGTCAATTACATCACCTTGCTGAATGAACTTAATAATCCATATCTGGTCAATGAGATTTGTTTGCTATCTAGACGATGTGCTCCGTCGTACATACACAGTTGAGGTAGGTGGTAAACTAACTGAACAGGATACCACACGGTGTCGCCATTGTTCATAACTTACCTCAACGACCAACCAGTAGTAAATAACCTTCATAACGTCGTGAACGCGGAAGAAAAATTCTGGTACGTCCTACACAACTTTGAAACAAAAACAGATAACCCAAAGGGACCTGAATGTTTTGGGTCAATGAGTGTACAATTGGTTGCTATCTAACATGACTAAGCCAATGGACTTGTAGGTTCAGTACAGGACTCAGGAATACCGCGTCGGTTACGTTACCTTAGTCTTTAACACCCACAATCGCGATCTAAGCACTAAGGTCGCGTCGGACATGTGCCCTGCTGTCAACCTTACGCTGGAGGCATAAAAGTTAACAACAGCCTGGCAACGCTTGGCAAGGCGCATCGACGACTCAGCGTCTAGACACACGTTAGGCGTGTGTACACGTTGAGGGCCGACAAAGTGAAACTAAACCTTGACACAGTGTAAGTGCTTGCATATCGTGAAGACCAACTGAGCTAAACTAGATGATGACAGCACCGAAAGTTACTCGTGTCAGGCAAGCCAACAGATAGACGTCTGACAGACAACGGCTTCTAGTCACATGCTACTGCTAGCTTTCCCCACACTATTCTAACGAATTCAGCTTTCAGGTCCCTCTCGAACTCCATTTCTAGCAATAACTCTGCAATAGTATAGCTGATCGTGATAATACTGACCCGATAAGTCTTACCTCTCACCAGCCATCCTCCGGTCGTCCTTGCGCCTTGCTTAGGCCTAAAATGCGTATTTCTCGACTATAAAGGAGCGTTCAATGTACTTAATCGACCCAAACTTTCAGAGTAACATAAACGCTCAGAAGTGTCGAAAAAATAAGAGAACATCCTAGCGGCGTTTCTATTCCCATAGCTCCGCTCGAGTGAGGGTCTACGGTGAACTGCCTGACGTCTTCAACACCAACGTTACAAGTTGTAATATTCTGCGTTTTATCAACCTCGAGTGGCCTTCCTCAGGAGTGTTGCAATCGAAATCACATTAACCAAGGAACAGAAGTCACGTGGGATTCACCGCGGCTAAGTCAATCTGCGTTGCATCTGAACTGATTGGTCGAATCCTTTGCCCATTAAATAAGGGTGGGACTGATGTAGATAAGATGCGCTGGTGTTGCTTATCAGTCCACATCACAGTGCAGACAGCGGTTTGCTATCATTGCGATTAGCGTATTCTGTGTAAGTACTGAGAGCTTCAGCACAGCACCGTTTCGCATGGGAAGACAGACACTTGTGAATCATTTGAACTTGATCAAAACACGTTGTGATTCTCTAACAGTACATGTAGTACGATGGCCGAATTCCCTCCTAGCTTCTGAAGTTGACATGTGTCTTTAGGAGGAAACCGCTTGTGTCCGACAACACGTACTTTTAATTGTCTGCTTGTCTCTCCTATGTACATAGAACCGCATTTGATTTCGTAAACGCAATCTGTCTGATTGCTCACATAAACTGGATCCTTAGGAAGCATCACCAATCGTTTTGAAGTATCATCTAACTAAAATACAGTCCGGATAGCATATTCGGGAAGGATGGAGCGAATTCTTCAGATTTGTTCACGATATGGTATTTGCGCAGCAGACATGAAAACCTTGGTCTCCCTTGTCGACATGCTTTCAATTATGTTTTCAGTAAATACGTTTGAATATTGGTTAGCGGTCAGCATTTCTTTACTGCGGGGAATCTGTTGTTTTGGAGAGTTCAGTGGTGCACATTTTATTAGCGCTATTGACGAGTGATCGGATTACTGTTCTCTTCATATTGGCTGGATGCGACGAGGCATCGTGCGCGTCACTGTTATACTTGGCCCCCTTCTTCTCCGAATCAGGCCTGGTCTCAGACACACTGTAGCGACTATAATAAATGAAATTTTTGATAGTCGCATTCACTTGTACATCTTTAATGATTTTGGCATTTTTGCCGACTTTTGTTTTAGTCAAGCTATTCCTTTTGTAACATCTGTCCCGGGGCTACAATCACAACTCGCTCCGTGCCCCGCTAGCTTGAGGTGCTTTCTGTGTACTATATTTTCCAGGGTCGATACTAATACGCAAGAGTCCACGCGTTGAGTCCTTGCTTCTCATT
>JTDE01002282.1:57458-68117 GCA_014338405.1 Paragonimus skrjabini miyazakii | reverse complement strand
CGAATCAATGGCCACATCAGTTGTATCTGAAAACGCTGGCTTTAGTCTATCAATAGATATAACCTCGCGTTTACCATTGCGTTCCAACACGAAAGTCTTATCATAGCGCATGACTACGCGGAATGGGCCTGTGTATGGCGGGTGTAAAGGTCGTCGAGGAGTAACCGCCCGAACCAAAACGTGAGAACAAGTTGACGGACAAGAATCGACGCAAGTTGGCGTCGTTTGTTCCCTTGGTGGGGTCGGCCGGAGTCGTCTCATGTGCTGGGCCAACCGCTCACCGTAATTCGCGACGTTGGTAGGCCCCGTTGCGCGTGGGGTAACCATCCCTCGGGTAAACGTAAGGAGCACCCATAGACTAATTGGACGTAAGTGATATGCAGGTCGGCCTTCAGCGTGTTTCGGATACCTAACAAGACTAATGACAGAACCTCGTGCCACGAAGGGTTGTTGCCGGCGGATAACGAACTGTTAATTGCCGATGAAAACGTTTAACTAACCCGCTAGCTACCGGGTGGTAAGCTGTTGTACGAATTCGACGTCAGTCTAGTGTGCTGAGAAGTGACGTGAAGGCTAAGTCAAAATGTGACCCACGATCGGTGGTCACTACGGCGGGGCAACCCAACGTTCCAGTAATGCTCGTGCGACGGTTTCCAATGAGCATTTCGTAATTGGTATAGCTTCTGTCCACCATGTAAATCTACCTACACGTGTCAAGCTATATGTAGACCCGTTTGAGGGTGGCAAAGGTCCGACTAAGTCAACATGTAATTGGTATAAACGCTCATCGGGAGCTGCAAAACTCCCCGACGGGGTACGTGTGTAACGATTAACTTTAGACCGTTGGCAGTTTATGCACGCTTTGGCCCATGTGCGGACGTCGCGATTGACATTGCGCCAGACAACGTACTCGGTGATCATTTTGACTGTTGAACGTATGCCAGGTTAAGATATGTTGTGCAACGTGTCAAAAACTCGACGGCGGAAGGCCAGTGGAATAACCGGGCGGGGGATGTCTTGTGAAGTGTCACAAATAATCATCCTTTCAGATGAATTCATGGGAACGCTCTCTAGCTTGATGGAACCAGACCGACAACGTTTTTTTATTTCCGGATCGTTATCCTGTGCAACTGCAACTAGAGAGAGAACATGATAGGATTGGAAGTATAATGATCTTAGAGCTCTAACTTAGTTTGGGACTAACGACAGCCACCAACTGAATAGCTAGCTGTGGGATCAGACCCACACCATGACGCTCAAAATTACGCTCAGCAGAAGGTGAGTGAAACCTTTGATAACGTTAGGTAATGTTCAAAAAGTCGCAGGCGGACCGAATTTAAAGGTGGCAGTGATAAACAAATCTCCCAACGAAATGCAAACACTCGCTGCAGGCAATTTGCCGCACTACTGAAGAAAGTGGCGCAGAGTTCGTATCAAGCCTCTTAGAGAAAGCAAATCTAGAATCGTGTATCCAAAACGGATGAGTGGAGACGCACGGTTTCAAAGAAATCTGCTAGAGAAGCCACACGATCTTTGGTCACTAAACATCATACATCTTATTTTATCATACAGTGCTCTCTTTAGGTTTCATCTGGCGGGCTAGCTTAACTTATTCATCCAAAATTGAATCCAGAAGCTTTCAATAAATAAATGTTGATACACTGCGGTCCTTGTTGACCCCTCAGGATAGAAATAAAGTTAACTCATCCCATTCTGTCTTTCAGCCAGGCTTCAAACTAACAGACATTATCTTCGCACTCGTCGAAAAGTCTACATTACTGACGATTCGAAGACAATGAATTACCAATTCAGTCTAGTACAGAAACGTTCTTGCTTGTTTTTAAAAAACCGCTTTTTACTGGCTTGTTATCAGTGGTCTAAGAATTACTGGACTGGCTGCATAAAATTACAAACAGATACATCCGTCTTTTGAAAGGAGCGCCTGCATTTTCAGTGACAACTGGCCCCGTGATTCACCAATGATCTGTAAAAGTTTTTTCGATATGTATCCTTAATCCGGGAAGCAGTTGACGGAGTACTACGGTTCTTGTCTTTTAAAGAGTTTACGAGCTGTTATGCAGAAACTTTGAAATCTTTGGCTGACTTGTCCGCAGACAATTCCAGTTCCCTTGTTTCCAACTGCCAATCGAATTAACTGCATTAACAATGGGGATATTTAATGTGCAGCCAATCTGGTAAATTCTTCATTCCCTGAGGCTAGTTCTCTCGATCCTGATAACGTTTTCGCAAAATCATTGCATGAAACAACCAAGCAACTTGCCGAATTTCGCAGACTTTTGCCAAGGGATTATACCTCTAATTGTTTTGTACCTAAAAGTTGGAATCTGTCTTGTATTACTTCCCTCTTTAAGGATGGCAGACTCGATCAACATGCTGATTATCGGTCATTCGCTATGGTGCAGTGCTTACCAGCAGTAATGAATTTGTTTAAGTACGACTTGCCTCGTGGGTTATTATCATTCCCGCAACTTCTTTGTCAGTGTGTAACATGGTTTGGGAGAGGGAAAGTCATTCCCCCGTGACGAATCCGCCAGTAGCCACTAAAAAATAGACAAAGTCAGCTGTTCAAGGTTTGACCGAGTGAACCACCCTCTTCTGATTAATCAGCTTCATCACTCTGTAATATAAGGTAACCTCTTTAAGCTTCTGGAATCGTAGCTCATCAATCAGCGCTATAGTATGCACGTTAACCCTGCGTTTTGTACTCGTCAACGCAGCTCTGAATTTTCCTTTGGCTCATTTTTGTTTCGCATTACCACTAACGATCATCCCCTCTCGATTGTGTTTTTACCGCTATTGACTGTGTACAGCCCAAAAAATGTACAGCCATTGGATACGTCCAGTGATTAATCGACCATACGAATAGATTTGATGTCTTTTTCACTAAACTTCAGACAAGTGTGTATGGAATCAGTGCGATGAGGTGCTAGATTATGCATATTCGGAGCCTGTCTAATACAATCCACTGTCTGACTACATATCTTCTTCGGTCAGACCTTGCAGAGAAGGTTTCAGGACATATGATCTGCACCCTTAATTGGTGTGCCTCAACTTGGGCGCAAATCACAGTTGGTTGTAATCGTTTATATGCAGAACTCCGAGAATCAAGCAGTTCGCATGAAAGCGTCCTTAGTAGATGGCACCGAGTTCCAACAAGAAATCCATACTATATTCTAAGGCTGTTGAATGAAAGCCGTTGATTAAAACTGAAGCCTGGTCCACTCACGGGTTGGTTCGTAAAACGTGGATCACACAAATAAATTAACATTAGTGCCCTTGGATTGAATTTGCGTTAGAACCTGGCAGCATATCGAGATAAGTACCACATTATTGCCAATTCCAGTATGGGTTTACTTCATGCTGTTGTCTTAACTGAATTTCGTAAATTTTCACACCGGCTTATTGGGATTAACGGTGTTGATTCCGAAAGAAGTAGTGTAATTTACGGAGTCCCCCGAATTTTTCTTTGCTTGTAGAGTTTATTTTAAATTAATCGTAATAATGATCATAAATCTGAGTATATATTACTGAGTATTTAACTACATGCAACTCAAATGGTTTACTGTGGTTGTTGAGTATTTTGAGGGTGGTGATGTCTGTCTAAATAAATGGAGGAAATATTGCATTCATATCTGCTGGTAACAGGCATGAACTGAGTTAACAGTGATTTGTTTATAATTTTATGTATACAAAACTGATATATTTGCATAATATCGTAGAACATCCACTCTAACGATTTTCAACTATGTCGACAAATAAAAGAGCGTTTCGAATAATAGGAAACGTGGTGCTTTTGGTTTTACAGATTAATTTTACTAACACGTGGTGTGGCAAATTTAATAATTTGTAGGAGACCTATTTTCAAAACTCCTGGTGGTCGGCTGCTTTTGAACTAGCTATAGAAACAGCATACCTCAGCATGGCTTTATTTTTTAATCAATAGGACGCTTGCCCCGTTTGTGCATAATTTTTTTGTCGTTGGTTCGAATCCGGCCTAAGCCCATAGTTTTTGCAATTGGTTGCCTTTTATACTGATTTGATTTAGCTGCTGATTTTTTGTTTAACGCTAGCGTCTTTTTTCATTGTCACTGTTGTCGATTTTACCACCGTTCACCGAGGTGTTGTGTCCCTGTGTGCAAAACAAAATTGCGCTCGTTTAACTACTCTATGCTCTGCGGCATAACGTTGTGGAATAAGTAGTGTATGTGGTTCGCTAGCCTTTAAACATTTCTTTCTCAAGGTATGTGTTTTTAAAATATAGTTTGGGACTCACACTTTCTTCTTATAGATGCAAGCTCTATGTTTAGTTCGTGCTACTATGAATTGGTGGTCAGGCTTGTGTGCTGCGTTGTTCCGTTAGACTACGCGGATTAGGTCGTCTGCGCATTTAGTTGCAACCATTTGGGATAGAAAAATGAGGAACAGGCGGGGAACAAGCCGGATTGCTGTCATTTTGTTGACTGCCTGGAACTGCTTGAGTAAATAGTACACATGAGAGCTACTTTTATGGTTGAAGCAAGGTCATCTTCTAAATAAAAACGGTTTACTTAAGGAAGTTTGTCTACAAAGAAAGCCAAATCCGATTGTTTAGTGGTTGATCGTTACTTTCGGCATAGTATACCATACTGCCAGAGAACATACAGTACGTGTTATAAACCTGTTTTAATTCTGGATACAGCGAACGTGCTCAACAGTATCCAAAATCAGACAGCAGTGCCCTATTTACTACGCCGTTAAACTGGGCTAACCCTTACTGTCAAGTCAGTCACATGTCTCAGTCGCTGGCTTCAGAAACATTTATTTTTGAGAAAAGTTCACATACTGCTGCTTTGTATGTTAAGCTTCTGTATCAGGGGTTTTATGCGTCGTCCTTCAAATCAACCGCCTTTCATAGTGTAAACGACCGGGGATGATCCGAGGCTATTCTCGCTTCGGCCGGTCAATAAAAGTTAACCTCATATTTGTGAGTTTCATAAGGAAAATTCCTAGCTTTTCTAAGGTCTAACACTGCTTACATGCTGCTAAAAGTTGAACAGAGTAAAAGAGCTGTTGACAAATCACATGATAGATGCCCTACTCTGAAGGTCTTAGGGTGCCTTATACAGGATGTCAACTGCCACTTGGCTGAAAAGAAAGAGAAATCTGATATACCGTCGAATACCACCTACAGCAAGCAACTATGGATGGAATGGCATCATAACTGCACACTTCGCACTCACAACGGGCACGCACACACATTATTATATTACTATATTCTTGAGGGGTTCGCACACGTAATGAACAATCCAAGGGGGTCTTCACGGCAGTTGACTCGACCCTTACGTCCAAAACGGAGACTACTAGCTGGTAAATAAATTACCAACACTTCCGCATCTGTCGTCATTAAAGGTGTGGCCCATGCATCCATCACCTCCGTTTACGATCTTCATATTTGATTATCTATGGGTTTCTGAACCAAGTGCGTTGTAAATGCCAGTGCTACTACATGTGTTATTACCATCATCATTTTTAAAAATGGTTGGGAAAGAAGTTTTGGAGCTTCCAATCTGTCCTGCTTCATAGGTATTCAGGTTTCGACATAGGATTATCAGGAGTCTTAACAAAACACATCACCTTCGTCGACTTCAGCCGGATGAGCTGGTTCCAATGAGCTTGACTGTTTCTCCGAATGCTAAGCACACCTCTCAAGTCGCCGAATTTGGCAAATAACACTATTCGAATATATTCTCATCACCTCCTTGTGAACGCCCATTATAGTCGCGAATGAGCAAGAACAGTACTCCATAACGATCTTTGTCTCGTTTAATAACTTGACCTCCGTGGTCTATACTCAAGCTTGTTGTGAGTGTGCTCTCCGCTTATCATGGTCATTGTTTGCCCCTAGCGTTAAGAAAGGTCATTTGGTGTTTGTTCCCTAACTAAATAAGATAGTCGAAAATCTGCTTCATCCGGCTTTAATTGGCACATGTTTAACAGTCACTGGTTTGTATAACTGTTGAAATTTCCGCTGACTCAGACAACCTTCGTAATCTGATGGGTTTGACCATCAGAGCTGTTCGTCAAGCTTTTCTTACGGTCTTTGCTTTCATTCTCGTCTAATTGTTCCAAATTTTTGAACAGATACCCTTCGAGTAGAAGGGTAATTCAGAAAGAACAGCGGTATTTGAAGGAGTGGTGCCACAAGTGGCTGACAGACTTAGTAAGTTCACGTCCATAATTAGGCGCTACAAGGCGGCCATTATCTGAACACTTGCTTTAGTCTACACCCAGAATGCATGTCTGTACAAGTTGACCACTATTTTCAGTATGTTGCGTATGAACCTTGGAGTACTTCACATAGCTGCTTCTGTGAGTATGGATGCCGTGTTGCACATTTTCGCAACCAGTATGCACACGGATCTTCAATTGTCTAATTGGACATGGTGTAAAGCGTTCTGGATAGGATGCAAACTACTTTCTGTTGGAGCATACGCAAGTATGACGTACAGTTTATTCATGGTCTGTATTAACTGGCTTTGATCGGACTATGAAGTAAGAATTCAAATGATCAACCGTTCACCCAGATCCAACTGACCTTCGTGTGCTCATCGCTGGATCGCATGGCAAACCCCACTTCCGCTTGACTTCTAGATTTGGCTTAGTCATTTTCATGGGCAGTGAGAAAAACGCTGCCTCTGTGTCGATTCAAATAAGGGCCAAATCTAGAAGTTTAAACACGCCTTTCGCAAACCACTTTTATCTAGGGCAAAAGAGTGCTCGCCAACTGAACTTATTGAGATGTTTAGTGCAGCGTACAGATATGGTCGACCAGTTGTCTTGATTTTGGTCGATAAAATGTGGAAGATGGAGAAGAATAAGAATGTTAAACTAAGCTGACATTTGCCTAAATAACCAATGCTTCGGATACATCTTAATCGATTATATCATGGAGAGAGCTATGAGGCACGTCTAAAACTTCTGGCTTAGAATCTTGAATTGATAATAGGAAGATATGGGATTACCTCGCAAACCCTCAGAAGCAACGATTCAAGAGTTCATTTACATAGCGGTGAGAAACAAGCTTATCTTAAGGGTTTATGCATAAAACAGTAGCATCTTTTACAGTTACTTCTGTGCAGTAGATATACCTCAAGATTCCGAACAATAGGAGAAATCTATTGAATGTATTGGACAATGCGCGGAAAGTGATAATCAGAAGCTGGATGCTTGGAATGCTCTTTGTTTTCAGGGGCCTTATTTACTACTCAACTTTCCAATTTGGATATCAGAGGCACTTTCTCTATTTAGGTATTCAATAGTACAATCAAGAAATCCCTGCTCACTGCTTAAACATTTGCAGGCAGGAAGTGGTGTGGCAAACAAGCCTGTGGACCTAACTATTTGTCATCGTTTTTAGCATTTTACAGCCGTTCTGTCACGGTTATACCAAAAGAACTCGAAGTCTCATTCGCTGTAGTCTCTTGGATTGTCGCGACAGACAAGTTTCATTCTTAGACAGAGTTCTCAAAAGTTTTTCGGCTAACTTTTTGACAATTGATAATCTTCTGAGTTCTGAACATGATTTACTGCAGCCTTCTGAATTGCAGAATTGCTACCAGTAGTATGGCTTTCCCTTAGAATAGGGTATGGACCTACTGTTAGCTCATTTATGTGTACTAGTCGGATGCAGAACGAACCTTGCACACGTCTAGCGCTGATTGTTTTTTGGAGATGGTTGTGCTAAACATTATGTTGTGATGCGGGTTGATGTTGACTTGGCGCTTGTGGCTAGTTAGTGACGAAGTAGTGGTCCCTGTATAACTCGACGGGTACGTAGGTCTTAGATGTTGACTTTGGTGTCGAAAAGACGTTAGGTTTGTCGCCGAAAGGAAGATTATTTAATGCTTGTGTACGTTCTGTTTTGTGCTATGGCTCAGAAATGTGGCCTGTTCGCAAGAAAGATGTCAACAGACTTGCTGTGTCTGATCATCGTTGTCTCCGCCAAATAGCCCACTTTAAGTGGTCTGATCGGGTGAGCAATGTGACAGTTCGCCGGCGTGTATTCCGGAACGTTCGGGATGTGCAATCAATTGGTCAACTACTCACGATGCATAGCTCGCGATGGTTAAGTCACGTACTCCGTATGCCAGCTGAGCGTTTACCGTACCGAGTATTATATACTGAGACCACCAACAGTTGGGTAAAACTGCGTGGTGGTCATGTAACAGTGTGGTCACGAAATATGAAGACCCTGACTGCTTCATTGAGCAAAGTGGGTAGGTGTCGCCTGCCTGGATGGAGTTCTCGTGATCACTCAAACCGCTCGTTAGAGACGCTATTCGAGATGGCAGTGTGTCGCAGTTAATGGCTTACTTGTGTCCATACTATTTCCAATTCTTTAGCTTAGTCCTTTATTGATTTTCAAAAAATTCTTAGTAAAGTTTCGTTCGAAGAATTTCCACATAATTGTTGAAGTGAGCGGCGGCCTGAGCCACAATACCTTTTGGTCAGGCCCATAGCTATTATGATGATGTTGACTCAGTATAGTATGAAGAGCCCGGGACAGTCTTCTCCAAAATGGGGCATAGTGAACTTTAAATTTTGCTTAGTTCGGTGTTAAATGGCACATATTCAGCAGTGCAGGTAAGGCAGTTTTACCCTACATCGAATAACCAAGTATTCAAAAGTTGGTCATTACTCACAAGCAAAATTAGTTGAGCGTTCACATAGGATAATTCGATCGTGCCTAATGTGAGGTCAATGGCGCAGTGGTAAACACGGTTGCCTCATGAACAACGTGGCCGTGGTTCAAGTCCCGGCAGTGGCGATGATATGCACTACTGACGAGCTCTAATGAGAGCAAAACTGGAGTCTAGCGGTTCTGCAGTTCAAAAGAGGCCGACTGGAAAGTCTATGGGAATGCAACAGCTGCGATCAATTGTGGGTGATGTTCAACTTGAAATATTGAAATTCGTAATTCTTGACATTTGCATAAGGTTGCTTGTGGTGTAGTTTTATTGAGGTACATGCAAACTCGTTTAACCAAACCTTAAAAGTGTTTGGGGTTCAACGGCTAGGACGTGTATTAAGAAAAACGGTTCTTCGTTCGCAAAAGCGTAGACTACTTATTGATCTTTGGTGATAAATCGATGACCCGAAAACTAGGAATTGGAAATGCTATGAGTTCGTCTGCGTGACTGAAAGCCAGTGTTTGACTGAATTCGCCTGGTGAAATGGGGATGTCGTTTTTTTAAATTGCTTGCGTCGTGCATTTAGTGGGAACATTTAATGGAAAAACAAAAGACGTATGAACAGAACGGTCGTACAGCAAATATCACATTCTCGTTAACAAATCTCCCTGCAGTTTGCACCATGTTAGGACGAGTTATATATATCTAGTATTTAAAGAGGGCACTCTGGGTAGTGAACGATTCATTGTGGTGTTTGAAGTTCACACTAAGATCCCTTACATACATATATACGATGTAGATGTGAAACGTCAATATAAATTGTTTACTACTCATTGTATGCCTCTTCCAAATACTTTATATATATGTATATTTAACAAGTAAAAACCACAAGAAATCGCACATCCGCTGAAGGTTGTACGGAGATTAACCATCAACAACAACCACGATTAGTGTTGTTTGCGTCTCAGGTTGTTATTACAAAAAGTTTAAAGTGAATTCTCATAACAATGGCACTTAGGGAACTTTTTGTTCTTACTTGCTACTTCAATTACTGATTAGTGTTTAACTCCCGCTGCCAAGAGGTTTCGGGTTATTTCGATGACACACGTTAAAAAGGGTTACTGTGTAGTTTGGCCTCAAATTATCCCTGTCTCATGAATTGCTGCATTAATTTCTACTAAAAAATCATTGATGACTGTTACTTACTGATAATTTGTGTGAGTAAGAGCATATTTTTTTTGTAGATGGCATTACAGCTACATTAGAACAAATCCTGTTGTGCCTGCTCTTGAACGTATCCACTGCTCACAAAAATGAATTCAATTTTTCCAATTCCATGTTTATCCGGTTAACTATTTATAGTTATGTGAAGTAATATTATTTTGCTTTCGCAATACTTGCTTGATATTCAAAGAGATTGAACAGTACCCACAACTGATCGCAGCTATCGCATTCCCATAGACTTTCCAGTCGGCCGCTTTTGAACTACAGAACCGCTAGACTCCAGTTTTGCTCTCATTAGAGCTCGTCAGTAGTGCATATCATCGCCACTGCCGGGACTTGAACCACGGCCACGCTGTTCATGAGGCAACCGTGTTTACCACTGCGCCATTGACCTCACGTTAGGCACGACCGAATTATCATATGTGAACGCTCAACCACTTTCGCTTGTGAGTAAGATAAGGTTAGTGGGTTTCCAACGTATACTTTTGCGTCGATCGAACAAAAGTAATTTTATCGATTTGTAATACTTAATTTTCAATCAACACTCAATCATGAATATTCTACAAAATCTTTCAGTTTACGACCAATATGTTAGAGTACGAAAACTTTGTATCGTCAGCAGTATTCAGTCGATCGGTGATAAGCCATTCCTGCCAAACACGAAACAGGCGTTTGAACCCACAATAGCTATTTGGAAAAGACATTCGTTCGACGGTTTTAACGACTATACCCCCTTGAGTTATAT
>JTDE01002282.1:19634-38731 GCA_014338405.1 Paragonimus skrjabini miyazakii | reverse complement strand
ATTATTGTCGTTAGTCGATGAATTACAATGACAGTCTTAGTTGTTTAATTGACGTGTGATGACAATCCAAATTCAAGAATTGCTTGCGCTTCACATGGTTGGACTCCAGGACATTCAGATATCGATCTCTTTTTCGAATCAACATTAGGGAAGCTTACAGTCAGAGTTATTCTGAACATCACTTTGATGATATATAATAGGCAGTGATGAGTAAATTGGTAGTCTTCCGTTCAGACATAGCCGATATTTGTAAGGTGAGTTAAATTAATTACTGTCAAATGGTGGTAGAAGCATCCTGGCATAAGTTGCGTAATGATCCTTTCAGGTCCATAGGGTCTGCCGTTTAGAACTACCATAACTAACAGATCTGCTTAGCGGATATTTTAATGCGCAATAAGATAACATTAGCTTGGTTATCATCCTATTATATTAACTAAGGGCTGTGTGTATGAGTGGTGCCATCAAGAGAACTGTACAAAAAGTCCCGTAGGCAGCCACTAGGACTGTGGATTCTGCAGAGTTGTGCTAATTTAAAAGTCCCATTGTCCACTTCCACCAGCAACCCTAACATTTCAACATTCTAACATTTAACACGATATCCTGAGAGTTCATTCGTAATTCATTTGTACTGGGTTAATACTTAGGTTTGATACGTGCATCTGAAGTCTGTGGTAGTGTACACATGTATGAACAGCTCAAATCGTCTGTGTTATTCAAATGTGAAGATTGCTCCCTACAATTCTTCTCCTTTCTGAATCTAATCCTGTTGTGGTCCTCGACAACATTATACTAGCCTGTGCATAATACATAATCGTGACACATCCTGTAAACATGAGTGACCGGAATAGGTGGAGCAGATTCAAATAACCTTTGTCCAATACCATTGATTGCAATCAGGGTTGGAAAGCCGAAAATGCACTAGACTTCGAAACACCTTGACAGCTTTCACACCCTCTTCATACTGAGAGATTTCCATGTGCACGCATAAGAAAGAAAGCGCGAAAACGCCTATGATTGCATGATTTGGGATGGAAAGGACAGAATGAACTCGAAAACGATTCTGTGTAACTTAAAGTCACCGTAACTGAGATAATACTTAGTAATCGCTAGCCTAGGAGCCCGGCTGCATGAACTGTCCTCAACATCATAACCGTACAGTTATGGATTAACTTGAATGACTACTGAAATGATCGCTACTTCTAGCATTTGGAACTCTGCAGCCTAAGCTGCCTCGAAGTCGAATTGCATATTTCCCTATGTACTTCATATCTTATAACTACGAATTAACAATATATTCTCATTCTTAAGAAATATCTTCATAGGTTTGAACAAGACTGAGAAGGATCTTTGCGTGCATCTTCATAGTTCTGTGATTTCCTAAAAATGATTCGTGGGTTATAGTGGCGAAAAGAGCTTATAGCCGTGAATAAAACGAAGTGTGCCGAAAACGTGCAGTCGCGTCTACACCCAGTACTTAAGAAGTATTTTGAACATTATACATATCTGGAGGCCTATGGATTGAATATATCGTACTGTTGGTGCACACACCCTTGATCGTCCATCTCTGCTTATTGACAGTAACTGAAAATAATAAAATCTAAACTCTAATGTACATTTTCATGAGGCAAATTTGCTGACCATTGCGCCATTTTTCTCACATTAGATATGACCAAATTTGTATATCTAAACTCTTGAGCACATTCAATTTGAATATGTTTATTCTGCTTGTTGAATGTGAGGTGAGCGATGTAGTAGTCAACACGGCTACCTCATGGAAGTTGAACCGTATTTAACTTCCAGATATTTGCAAAGACAAGCACTGCTGATTAGCTACAGTACGAGAGCAATTCGAGCCGAGTGCTTCTTTTACGAGGGACTGGCTAGGAAACAAAAATCAGATTGCTGAAAATGTGAGTGTCGTTCAGTTCAGAAAAACATACTCAATAAGTCATGGGGTTTAACCAATAACTTCTTTCATGGTGTTAATATGAAGGTGCAACCTGAATACGCTAATGCTCACTAAAGCAATTATAATCAAACATGGCGCGCTGGATAACCGCTGGCAGAACGTGTTGAGGTTGTGACCTATAATGTGCACGACTCCCGCTTCTGCAGGACTGCATTTCTACATGCCTCGCCCTCTGTCGTCTAGATGACCTTTGCCAAATACGGGCGAATCGCTTAGACAACGATTTTAATACGCGCCTACATGTTCCTCGCAGTCAGGATGTCTAATGGCCCCCTTACTGAACACCACATTCTGAGAACTGTACACTGTTAAACATAACTGAACACAATCAATAATTATTTGTTTTGCAAAAGGCAGTATTTTCACTCTCGTGTTTAAATGTAGAATTGGTTTACCTCCGCTGAACACTAATACGTAGACCCTTCTATGCATACTGCTGACAAGCGCTGTTGCGTTTCACTGATTGACCTACCATTACGTTCCCAGAAGCATCATTCACAGATATAACACTGTCATCCGTGCCATACTCATGTAATTCTTTCGTTCAAAGCAACCGCAAAGATGTTCTGTGAGGTTTGGACCAGATGATCAACAGCAGCCAGTATCGTTGGGAGACATGGATGTTCTACAGATCTACGTTTGTGAACAGTAGAATCGTTCGCTAGAAATGTCTGGCCAGAACGGCCGGGCAATAACAAACTATCGCTTTCTTGCAATAAGCTAACCTCTGATAGTGGGATCAAGAAAAATGAATACGTTTTCCATGGATAACCAGAGAGAAGTCCATACTTTGAATAAACCATCAGTACCTTGTATCATGGCTGTTTTCCGGAAACAGCCTTGTACGATTTACAGTAGGAATCTGTCGCAATCCACCCACTCACTATTCCCCACAGTTTTTCACCAGCACATCCATCTCATTATAGCTGTTCCTGATGGGTCCAATTTAGAGATAACCCTCCGTTAGGACTCAGTACATTGCTCGTTCTTCTAGTCTGTCGTTTGTCGGCAAGCTGAACTCGATAAAACTGTCGTCGTCCGTCAAGGTAATGGTTAGAACAGTGAAATCTATTCAGCAGAGGTCACGCAATTGATCGGTACGATGAATAAACTAGTAGACTAACCATCAGGAGCAACAGCAACAATCCATCGCTGTACTCATCAGGAGTAAATGATCGGTGCGGATATTAATAATTACGATGACATCCACAAACCCTGTTTCAAATGACAGTTGAAAATATCCCGTACCACTTTCTAATGTCAGTCCTTCTGCATTGGTCGAGAAGTTGACAAACACGCCAAAAACTTCAAGTTAGGTCTGGTATTTCACAGACGTGAATGTACCAACCTTTGAAAAAATAAACAGTGAAACACCGTGCACTTGCTCCTCACCAATGTGCCTTTGCAAGACATACTAGATTACATGTAGGATTACAACCAACTTACATACAAAGTTGGGGAAATTCCAAAAGAAGGATCAAAAATATCGTGCATCACAAGTAAAGTGCTCAGTACACGAAATGAACGGTAATCATATCCCTCCAGGTCCTTTTCAATGAACATATTTGTGAACATTGTAAGAACCAAGCAAGTTTAGTCACCGGCATAGTAACACTATATAGATGGTATATCAGTTATACACAATTGATCCTCAGTGGGTACTTTGGCGTGTTAAGTAGTCTATCCTTAATGAGATCGGCCAATTGCAGCAGTAGGTTCACTAAGGCACAGCCGATCGTTAATCTGATAACTGTCGGGATTATTAGAATATGAGACGGCTCACATTAAAAACGGCGAGCAGTTGACAGACTTGGAGCATGTAATGTGTTCTTTTTATCACTTTCACTCCGACGACGTGTGTTTGAAAGCAGACCACATATTCGCATCATCATTGTAGTACAAGCCGGATTTACCAAGGAAACGGTGTGTGATCGACGGTGCACTAATCTAAATCACCATCCGTAAATAACGAATATGTTTCTATGCTCCTCCTGTTAAAAAGGATCACGATGACGGATGAGTTGAACCCATCCAAGCAAATTCACTTTTGTCACTGATATATGATTAGTTGATGAGACTTACATCGCCAGCTGAAAAGATAGAGTAAACCCGACGATCGTAAGATTTACGAAGATATCAAAACTATGGTCGAAGAAATTGGGATTTATACGATACTGACAAACTTGTACAGAATAGTAAAGCTCTCTCACCTCAAATTTTAAACAACCCGTTGCTCAAATAAACAAACACGGGACATCTTAAATTACGGGACATTCCGTCGTCTAAACGACTCGACCGAAAATGAACAGGAAGCATGTGCACCAGAACAAACGGAGCCGGATAACGGTGAAACATAACGCAAACACTGGTCTGAACAGGTTCAAGAACTACGCGTGTAGTTGAGAACGAGGTGAAATTCGACGATGAACTCCAAAGTTATTAGATAACAAACACAAATATGTCGAGAAGAAAGAGCATGCTTCTTTGAAGGAAGTCAACATTCCCAAACAATATTTCAATATACAAAACATTTAAAACAGGCAATCGGCACAAGCTCAACCAATTCAACACAAAACGATTCCCAGATAACACCATGAAAATGTTGGAGAGGTTTGTCTGGAAGACCAACCAAGTGTTTCATTATCCAACCCCTGTGTCAAGTTGACTACGCTCATTGACGAACTGCTTATAATCCGCTTTCTTGCATGTTCATCTGTAGTCTTGTGTCGGGCAACCTGCGGTGGCCATAGCATAGGACGATTAAACTGCAGTGGAACTCAGGTCCATTTTCTTACAAATGATGTATATGTAGTTACTGGCTTAGGCTTTCTAGAAAATCTACCGCCACGAGGAGTTTTATAGTGTTCATGTATGTTTGAATCGGCGTTGAACAATTTGAAAAGAGTAGTTGACAAGTCTCAGTAGAGCTGCAACGGTAAAATAGCCAACGGAAAAATTTAAACAGGAACTTGCGCAAAAGAAATCCAGCTACTGTTAAGCAAACACCTTATAAGCGTAAGTTAGCATGCAGCAAACGACATCTGACAAACAGTAGCAATGAAAAGTCAAGTGTACTTTTATTCTCGAGCAATGATTCTGATGACTAAACATGTGAGAATTTGGCTTGTTGTCCAGAATGCGTACATCAAGTCTGAGCTTGAGCTTATCTGCTACTGGTCATTTGTTGCAGATTAGACTCACTCGAAAGTCAAGACATTGTCCTCTGCAGGTTGAACGGCTCAATTGGTATTGTTGCTCTGGTGAGTGACTTCTAGGGTGGTTAATCAAGCTAGACAAAAGCTATTTGTAACCAGTGATGAGACCATTGGAGTTGGCATGTGTTAAGATTGAGCCTTCTGTGACGTATCGAAAGGGCACCATGGATTGTCTAAGTTTACAAACATTATGTAAAAAACATACGATCACAGTTTCATTGCTCACTGGATGACTTTTGTCGTATCTCCTCACATAAGCACTGCTGTTTACAAGGTGGTGGCTAAACGATATAAAACATTTTAACAAATTAGAGACAACAAAGTCAAAAAGCTTGAATCACACAAGAATAGTTGAATAACTCACATATAGTTATATTCCCAATAGCAATCCATATTAATTTCTCCAAAGTTGTTGAAGTAAACAGTCGGAATTCAGCCGTTTCTTCTATACAATCGTCATAATTCTTGATATATTCCAGTAATTCGTAATTTTGCGCTGTACGAAACAGATTCAACAAGTTAATTGTAAATTGATTTTAAACCCCTTACTTTTTTAGGAATGACTTTTGATGTCCATGTGCTTTATTTAGTCTTACCTGAATAAGTTCTTTATGAAAAAAATCGAGTACGACAAAATAGCAAACAAGACTTGTTTTCTGTATTTGATCACCAACCTGATGATGAAACACAACAAACAAATCTTGTTCGCTACTTTGTCGTTCTCATGACTTCATTGGGTATTTTCCAACGCAAAAACCGCGTACTCAATGCAAGTGGGTAAATTCGTGCTACAAATTAGGTTTGTGAAACCACCAGAAGAAGTTTTCATCGTCTCATCAAAGTCATGATTTAACCGATTAATGTCCAAACAGAAAGTTACTCGAAACTGCCGTCTCCATTGCACTTCTTCGTGACAACTTATGAAAGTATTCTGAATGTCACTCTCCACGGTTAGATAGCAATGTGAATAAAACTTACTGAAACATAGTTGGACTCTATTTAATTGATGCTTTCACTTCCGGTGACTCTAGAGTCAGTTCATATTATCTACGCAGTGTTAATGACTTATTCCAGGACGGTAGGTTGAAAATTGTCGCGATCACCTTCGTCCAGTTGAGTACCCATAGCGTTTGAACGCACATGGAGGTCATGTTCAAGTGGAACAACTCATTGCACGCAGAAATTTCAGTCACGGCCTCGGAAAAGCGAGTGCGTTGCTGTTCGCAATACCACTGTCCGAGATTGTAGTACTCACTTATCACCGACTTATACGCATCCTGCGTAGCAACTGGCTAAATTATCAGGGATGGAAGCAATAATAGCTGGAATCATCTTTCACCTCATGATAACAAAAATCTGCTCTAACAAATGTAACCTCTTGTAACTTATGCGTACTAGTTTGTACACATTGTAGTCCTTTTAACCGGTGCAGTGGCTAAAGTATCGGCTTTATATCGTGTGGTTTAACATGACACTTACGCTGCGTATCACTTATGCTCCGATGGGGTTAAGGCGAGTTGAAATTCATCTTCAGATAAGGATGATATTGTCGTTTTAAGCCAGTTTACGGGGCAGCAGGGCATAATGAATTTGCTACCCAAGATGACGGTCAACCCAACTGTAAGCTGGTGTGTAACCGATTGTACAATGACCGTTCGAACTTTCGACCTTGCGCCGCCTACATTCAGGCGAGCGCGGGTCATAACAACGTAGACATACAAAAAGTGATAGAGTGTAACATGAAAGCGGTCGTGATTTGTCACTTCCTCATCAATCAGAATGGGCACAGTTCAGTGTAAACCAGCAGTTCAGATTGATTCCAGTAGCGATTCTCCGCGTTGAGAAGTCTTCATTAGCTCCTCCACGCAACTCGCAAACCCACCATTCACATCCAGTTTTAACTAGGCTTGAAGTATTTGGATGTATATTGCGGAGCATTGACTCGGAGTGACAAACACCGAATTATGACTTGAAATCCCCGTCTCCTTAACTGATACGATGCAATGGTTCACAACGGTTGTATAATTTTTTTTAGTGCATTGCAGCATCATTTGCGACTGCGTTGTCGTAAAAAGCGATGGATTTAACTGGACATTCCTGTATGGTGGGTACTCAATTTTAGGACAGTTTGACTGAAACTGCGTAAAAGGAGAGGGTTGTGTTTGAACCGTGTCGGCCACAGTAGATCCTTGCAAGTTTGGGGTGTCCGGATAGCAGTCTGGCTTGTGTCAGCATCATTTTTGATTGTCTCAATATCAATTTGCAATATCTCAAGTGTCCTCTCTGGTCTGTTCACAACGTTATCCGAATTAAGCGGATAACAGTGGGCTATTGAGGCAGGTGCAGGAAGCAGAAAGAGTGCAGTAGAGTCCAGATATTTTGGAGGGGTCTGAACCATTTGGGCCTCTAACCGTGTTGACCAGTAGAGTGCACTTGAGCGATACAGGTAGGACACGCAGCAGACATTGCACAAACTCCCAGTTTCTCGGCACAATAATCTGTCAACGTTTCACACGAAATTGCTATCCGGGTAGCTGAAGTTGGAAGTAGATCAAGGATTTCAGGGTAACGAGCTATTACAGAACTGACACAATGCTAGTCCATATGGTAAGTAAGGTACCAAAGTCCGTGTCAGCCATTTGTATATATTTTACATTCTTCTATATCTTGCTGAAATCCATTAACTGCTAACCAGCACTCATATTTCTTTGTGAATTATTTTTAAGACGGGAGCATTGGACTAGGAGTTCGTTCGTTTCTGAACTCACCTCTAGTGTATCGGTATTGGAACTCAGACTTTTGTAGACACAAGGCGGATGTTTTGGGTGGTATGTTATAAAACTCTCATTGGATGTGTTCGGGTGATCACACATTAAACTTTATTCACCCTGGTTAGAGAATAATGCTTACGTTACTCGATTGTGTCGAGAGAAGATGGCAGTTCATTTTTAACATGACTCTCAGTAACTGTCTGTTAAGTTGATTGTATAGTTGTTATCAACTATCATAATCGTGACAAAGCTTAGCCTGAAAATTAATTACATGTTTTACACCTGCTAAATCAGTCCGTTTCGTGAAGTCCCCTGCATCGACACGATCTGATTAAATTTACCACAAAATAGTTCAGCCTATGATGTTCTTTCTGGATAATTTTGCAGTCAGTTTACCGATTCAGATTGAGTTAAGAAATGGACAGTAAATTGGTGTTATATATCGAGTTGCACATTGGCTGTTGAAAACGTTTACGAATACGCATGTGAAATCTTCCTTTCCACATTTGCTTTGTTGTGGACACGCTCGAATAAATGGTTTAAGCCCTTTTATATTCAGTGGAAGGAAGATTTGATGCAGCTCGTGAATGTTTATTGGATTACATCTTTACGGTTGACAGTATCCACAGGGCACATTAATTGGTAATCCAGCATTTTGTACATTTAAACGTCAACCGGTAATCTCTAACGTAACCAACACGATACTAGTCCGTTATTGCACTTCTCTCACTAACCCTGTTCTGGATATCGTACCTTACTAGCTCGCTTCCATACAGCTTCGACTGTTTGATGAATCGAACTTTTTTCCTATCTTATTTCTGATTATAAAACATCTGGTTAACGAAAGAATCTTAAAGCAGGAAATATAAATATAAAAACTGAAAACTTTTCATCCGAGATCTATTCGGTGTAACTTATCATCTACTTACTGCAGCTACACACAATTTTGTCTTTCTGTTTTACCATGTTTGTTCTTTATTTTTCTGGCTACGTAAATACGTGTCACTACAGTATAAACACGGTAAGAAACAGCAAACGGATCTTCGAAGATGCATGTTCAAACACAACACTTCTATCCTCTGTTTTATTTCCATTTTATCTGGAGACTGTCAAATGCTACATCGCATATATACGTAGTAAAAAGTGACAGCATGATTTATTCGAAACGTTTGAAGTGGATTAGTGTAACTGAAAACCTTGCACATAACCTTCAAACCGAATTTGCTTGTGCATGGATTAATTCTTCCTGAAATTCGTCATTGTTATTTCCAAATTACAAAAAGTTTAATTGAAAGGATTCCAAGTCAAACACTTTTTTTAAAGATCGTCAGTCTCTGATGTTCGCAGATTCACTCAACTATGAATGTTCTTTAAGCGTCCCTGGAGAATGAACTTTAATCCATCCCGATGTATTTTAGAAGTGCACTAATGCAGCGTATCTAATGCTGAGAGACTGTGAGGCTGATTTTTAACAGTTTTTACCTCAGAACTTTTAGTGATATTCTTTTAGAAAGAATATATACTTTCATTGATGCAAAAACAGTCGGTGACCATCCTACATGCTAGAATTTACTTGGTTGAAAGTGACAACTATATGACACCATATAATTCCTAAGTACCTTGTGATCCTTCTTTACTTAGAAACTGTTTGAACTTACATCGCACTAAAACGTCTCTTCAAAAACGCCAGTGTATATCTCAATGACTAAGCCATTGTCAGTATTATGACCCTAAGGTTTCACATAACTGTTGGAGACAGATTAATGTAATTCACCATTTGGACGGCGCCATTAGTGATGGGATGTAATTCAGATTGCGTTTCTTCAGTTACTAGGTTTTCTATATTACTGAACCGAGCAGCATAATACTGTAATATATATAATAATATAACACAATAGGTAACTCTGGGGTTCAACTATTTAATTTGCAAGCAAAGCCCTACACGACTTCCATTAATTGACAGACCCCTACAAGGATAAATAAAATAGTAGTGTTTTCACTCGAGGTCTCTTTTACTGGAAACAGTATTAATCGGTTTAACGACACTGTCTTCTTTCGATAAGTAAAAGTTGATTACGAAATAAAAACCTCCCGTTCTATTTGTCGCCATCCTTATGTCTTACAAAAGCCACAGTCTATGTATTACTTGAAAATGAAACATTTTTTCAAGAGACTACGGAAGTATTGTGACCGAATTCACCAGGCGTACCGACTGACCTATCTACTGACCTTTATCAATTCCATATCTTTCTTGATACCGCGACATTCTGGTAGTCACATTTCAATATGCAGCAATGAGTCAGTTACGGCTTGTCACACAATGTCATTACGGTCATATTGGTTAGAAATGGGACTGCAAATGGCGGCTGGCTAAAAAACCTTTTTGGTTATAAATTGTTGTTTCTCAAACAAAGCTTGAATTAACTAAAGTTTTAACAGTTAACACAACACGTCGATCAAGGCAGAGTGAACCAAGATGAAGAATTTGACGTGGTTTCGGGCTTGTTGTTTCAACCGAACGCATCCCAAACAAAGTCGTGTGACGTGGGTCTACGAGTCATGCACAACAAAGTCATGTAACCCGAGTCAGCTACAACTGTTGACCTGAGATGAAGTGTGTCAAAACCAACTGAGTCAAAACCATTTCTTTGTTCGTGTACACGTTGCCATGTGCCGGTCTAATTTGCATGTGAGTACCGAAAGGTCAAGAGTTCACTCTGACTAACACTTCGGAGGAGCGTAAGTCTAGATTGCAACGACTTATACTAGGCCTTAGGTGTTCACAAAGTGGTTGATTCCGTATTCAGAATTTCTTTTCGGTTCCCGGACACACATACTGTCATGAATGTAATCCAAGCGAAACAGCGTCATGTATAAAACCTAGTGGGTTCATAGGTTGTTACAGGAGGCTTGTGCGTTCTTGTCTCCGTTTTTGCCGGTGAAAAGTTGTACTGGACGGTTTACCGGCGTAAAAAAGCGAATGGAAATAAATTGAAGGAAGTTTCAGTGAAGCTGCTGGTTGCAGTTATATCAGCAACCAAAATTGGGGCATAATAAAACGGAATTCCGTCGGACATGCACATTTACTGACCTGCAGGGCTGGGCTAGAGTGATGGTTGGAAATTTGTGGTGCAAGTTGCCTCCCACGTACAAGCCCATCGAGTAATATTTTGAAACTTTCAGTCGACTCAACCGTGACAACAGGATTAGGCAGAGTGTTCCATTGTAAATAGATTCTGTAAACAGATTCTGTTTACAAAATAACCTGCTTTTTCCCTTACTCAGCTTTAGCGAGTGACCCACTAAACGTCCATCGTTATTCAGAAGAAGAGTATGTCCCAGTTGTAATTCATTCAGAGCCATTCATTCGGAGATGACCTAATTCTACAATTCTTTCCGGATAAGAACTTCATACATCTCTAGTGACCCGTATAAGAACACTATTGGTAGGCTCCAAATCTGTTTCACTATTAAGAGAACAGACTTTTGTGTTCGTTTGCAAATGTGGGCGGATTACTTGGGCAGACATAGTAGAAAGGTTCCACAAATTCTTCCTAACAAACTAAAGATCTGTTTCAATACTTTGATTATGCCCGATTTAGTCATAGGAAGAAACGCCCAGCAGTAAGACTTTGTGAGCAACTTTATCCAAGAAAAAAGAAGAGAAATTGTGCATCTACCACTCACTATTTCTCGGAACTTCAGTCTTGGGTTTGGTTGGATTGAGTTGCTTTCACACTTTTAATGCCGTCTTCTCCCGTCTTTTGGCCGTAATCTGATGGACGTAAGTCTCGAATTCATTTGATTCACTTGGCGGTAACTGTGTCAATCTCCCTTCCGCGACCATCCGTTTGTGGCTCGGGTCATGTACTCTGTTCAGCCACGTGACTCAAGGTTAAGTGTCACTATTTGGTCATGGTTGTACAATTTGTAGACAGATTGAAGTTATCTGCCACTGTTATCCCTAGGTCTCGTCTGCATAATAACACGAGTAACTTTGTGTCATCAAGATAGCAGTCAACACTAATTTGATGCCGAACGCGCATGCCGTTATATTAATTAACGTTAGACGGCATGTCATTTTCTATGGTTTAGACAATTGAGACCGTTTTGTTAGATCATCATATCTTCCTAGCAGACTGGAATTCACCAGATTTTCATGTCTTCGGGTTTAGAGTGGCATCGTGGATTAGATTGTTTTGGATAATTCAGCGACGAAAAGAATGAACAACTGGGGTCTTACGACGGATTCTTCCGGAACGCCACTGTTGACGTGAAACCACTCTGATAGCTGTTTATTCACCTTGATTTTCAACCTATGTTCAGTTAGATAATTCTCAAGCCACATGATTAAGTGTTCTTCAAGTTCATAACTATTGAGTTGCCATGTCAAAATGGAATGATGAACCCTGTCAAAGGCTTTGAAAAAGTTGAGACAAACCAAATCTATGATCAGACTTATTTCAGCAGCCTTCGTCAAAAAGTCACGAGCAGTCAGCAGATTCGGGACGCATGAGTATTCTCTACGGAAGCCGTGTTGCACCTCGGTGATCAGTTCGAGGTCTTCAATCTTGGCTTGGTAAACTCCCCATTACTGTGGATACCACTGAAAACAGAGCTGCTGGTTGATAGTTTGTTCAGTCACTTGTGTATCTACCCTTGAAGACAGATGTGATTGTGAATTGTTGCCAGGTTTTTGGTAGATGGCCAATTGACAAGGAGCGATTGATAAGTACTGGAAATGATTCTGATAATTCCCTTACGTAGTTTTTCAAAACGACCGAGGACATCAGTTTTTGACCGGGTGATTCTAACTTGTAAAAGTGAGAGTTGGGGTATTTCAGTTACATTTCAGCTTATTTACTCGAGAGTCAAACATGGTTAACAGTTATGCACATTTACGTGTTGGCCGCCTCTTCATCGGTATCAGTAAGTCCGCAAAAAGTCTACAGCTGCAAAATATCAGCCTTACTCCCTGTGTGTTTAGCGACTTTATGGTAGAAGGGCTTAGGATTCATCATCAACATTTGTGCGAGACCGCGTTGACAACAAAAACGATCCTGTTTGTTTGCGGCTGCGGTAAGATTGCATCATATGATAAACTCAGCAAACGCAAGTTCAGTTTGTTCTAGCTGATGTTTGTTCCAGGCTGAACAATTTTATATAGTCAGATGTTTGGCCCTGTCTCACACGTCTCAGCTTTCTACTAGATCGGGCATTCTTCACAGGAACGTGGTTGTTAACAACATTAGAGAATTCTACAACATCCAGCTGCCAGTAGTCGTCAAGGCTGAGTGTAGTTATGGTGTCAAGCCATTCAACATTTCTGAACTGCTTCCTCATTCCTGTAAAATTTGTCTTGTGATAGCCCTTTAGGCCTGCATTTTGCAGAATATACTATCTAGTTCCCTGCGGACAGATGAATTCAAGTATCTGGTGATGAATAAGATCAGCTGCAGCTGTAATATTTAGATTGTCTATCGTTTAAACCTCTTTATTGGAATGTAACCAATACAAGACGGCGCTTGGCCCGTTCGTCATCACGTATGGTCTTGGACCTGTTTGAGTAGTCCAGCATTGATTACTTCCCAGAAGCGATCTCCAGCAGAGAAAAACGTTACAGTATTGGCTAAGTGGTTTGTGAAGTCTAGCTATTTATAAGTAAAGTATCAAATGTAAATGTTTGAGTATAACGTGAAGATTAGTTTCCATGCAAAGTGTTGTGGAAGGCCGTGTCAACAAATCTGTATGCAAAAGGCTACGTAGAAGACACAACGCCCAGACAAGTTAAGTATTGAGTGACGTTGGCTATTTACCAGACTGGTTCATTTGACTTAATGACAGCTTGTCATATGTACCTGAGGTCTTTATGTGACCTACGTCACCTCCTTTACCGACTTTCTTATCACTGCGAAACATTGTTAAGCCGGAAGTGAAAATTTCGCTGTCCTACACTTCTTGTTAACACCAGGTCTCCGTGACACATTATATAAACCAGTTTCGTCAAAAACAGTGCAATCAAAGCTCGTCCAGTTTATTAAAAGGTGAATGCACTTTAGCGTAAAAGCAATACTAGGAGACAGTTTCACTACTTACAGTAAGTATAACAGATGTATATACTTGAGGAGAATCATCAAGTGGAATGCGCTAAGTCAGTGTTCTGTAATGTACGTTGAGGCCGTCATCCCTTATTGGAATGACGGTGAGTCGAGGCGCTTTTGAACATCTGGACTGGATTGGACATTCGCGTGAAGGTCATACGGAAGAAGTTGTATTGCCATCTGTGATAGTGTACAGTTGTTTCTATCCAGATGCTTTTTGGTCTGTCAGAAAGATACTTGATCCCAATAAGCAACTGTGAGTGGGTTGTGGACCAAGTCGCATTCGCATATTCTGTCATGTCATCTGTCAAGAAAGTTGTTCTCAAAGGTTAAGGTGCACCTAACAAGACTAGGTACGCCGGCCGAAACAGACAATTTACAGAGGTGGCTGTTAGAGCAGAGAGAGAAATGAGTTATGCTAAGGAACGTTCTAGAACTTCAAAAGTTCCAAATGATTGATCATGCTATTTTAACACCCATCAGGCATGTCTCCATAACAATAAATTTGTTATTTTTGTGAACCTCTGCAGTCCAGGTATAATTAGAAATACACTTTGAAGTAGATCGATTATTTGGCGGATTCTTGCTTCTGAGCTGTTAACAAGGTTTTTAGTTTCCGCTCAAGGCTTATACAAAATAATACCCAATGTGCTATCACAAAGTAGTGTTAAGATATAATGTTTGCTTCAGAGTTGCACCTCGTTCTAACGATATCACCAAAAACCTTTTGTTGATGACTCTCTAGAACTAGCAGGTAGTACTGTGATGGACTAGTATTTCTTTTTTTTCTCAGTGTTGTGACTCTTTATCTGATTCCGTTGATCAGAGCAATTTTTTTATGATCAAGAATAAACTCACAAATCCCCATTGTTAGGCAAAGTGATAACAGAGAAGATGCTGGCAAACGGCCAGTTACTCCGTTGTCGGAAAAATTATACTTTTATGTAATCGACTGATGAGAGCAAACGAAATGTTTGCATCAAACAATGTATGTCTTCTTGCCGTCTTGATGAAGGAAACTTAATGTTTCGACTTAAAAGCTATGTGAAGTACAATTAACGGTCGATTGACGAACTCACACTAAATCATAGGCTATTGTGTGACAATTCACATGGATTCAAAAAAACATTTGTCCTTTCGTAACAACTCTATCTGAAATCAAAAAGCAATGGTCTAAACTGGTTGATGGAGATAAGTCAGTAGATTCTACTTTTCTGGGCTTCCCCAAAGCCTCCGACAGTAAAGTCTATGTATGAAACTTCACTATAATGGTTCCGATGACCCATTGCTTCCGTGGCTAACAGGTTGCCTCAGACACTAAGGTCTCATTAACCAGGTTAAATGCTCCTTCCAACTAGCGGTTTTCCCAGGTTTTCAGTTAAGGCTTGCTATTGTTCCTATTGTACGTCTTTGAACAGTTACAGTTAGCAATTTTTCCAGCACTACTGTACACCGTCAACTTGACACTGTAGGAAAAATTGGATTGTGCAACTGAAAGGGAAAAATCTAAAATGATATTGACCACTTTCGTGCATATAACCTCGGCTGGTAAGTTCGGATGAACATTGCTTTACAGAAAGCCAATAACATTGGGTTTAGAAGTAAAAGCTGTTTTGGCAAACACTTTGTTTTCGGTTATTTACCTTCGGGTCAATTACATAATATTTTATATCATGATGCCTGTCAAGCAAACAAAATCAAAGGCAATTAGTCACACAAATACGGTTTCGACTGCGCAACAGTATTTTGAATGAGATTAGTGGGTCAACTCAGTGACCTGTCGTCATGACGTGTTTAGCAATCGATAACGCTGGATTTCGAGCCGTCAGTGCAACGATATGAGGCCGGTGCGTCATCAGTTGTTTCAACCACTTCGGGATGTGTTCGGCGACTCGCTGTGATAGTTGTCGATCTGTTATGCCTATAAAAACGTCACTGGAACTGCAAGAAAACTGGCACACAAGTTATCTTTTGTACAATGACGATTCAGCTACATAATCCGGGACTTGGCACTCAATCATTCTTAAGACGTCCGATAGTGTTGGGACTAACGGACTACCCATAGCAATACCGTCTGTCTCTTTGTAGGCAAGTCCTTCAAAATCGAGACGAAAGTGGTTTATCTGATCTACAAACCGCGTTCAATTTGGAACATCCTGACTAAATCCGTTTTGACAGCGTCAACATTGAATGACTTGGGACGTAAACTCGATACGTACCCTCTTGATGTTACTCGAGATCTCTATTCAAGATCAACGTCTGGAAGAGCTGAATGACCTCTAATATCATTTGTAACAAATCTAACTGTTTCCTGCAGGATTGTCTTGTGCAAGGTCTAATTTTCCTTTTCGGCTTCAGCTTTCCTCTTGCTCTTACACCTCACTCTACCTTGTTTCTTAACGATTGAGAAAAAAGCCTTCATTTTTTTACTCTATGTTATCTTCCTGCCACGCATCTCAAAGTTTGGTGTACACAAATGTCGTAAGCTATCTACAAGTTTTATGCTTTCGCTAGTTCAAATCATGACTTCCATATTCTCATTGCTTTCCTCAGGTTCATCAAGGGAAAGATTTGTTTCGAATTTCCGCTGGTTGTTTATTGCTGCGGGCAGAATTCAGCGGGCTACATTTGACCCGGCTTTTGTACTGTGTATTTTTTTCACACACATTTTGTAGTTTGTGCGCTAAGGTTCAAGACGCCTCACCCGTTGTCACTAGCGCTTTGTGGGCTCTAGGTATTATAATTTTGCAGCACACGGCACTTGAAAACAGCACGTCGTGAAACAAAATTTTGTAGTCCAAACTGTTGGAAGATGATTTCGACTTACTTTGGTTCAACACCTCATCCGACTTCCAGCTGAACTATGAACACTCATGTAGATATTAATATTTTATCTATTACTGACTGCTGGTTAACGGTCACGCAACTTGAAATGTCGCGACATCTAAATCTGACGTTTTCATTCCAGAATATTTTGCGTATTTGATGGTAATCTTTAATCCACTAATTTTGCCACTTGGCACGAATTCTTACCCATTGGCTGGAAGGATTTTCGATTGTGATGATATAAATAACCGTCCTAGTGAAACCATAATTAACTCCCAGCGGCTAACCTACCTGAGTTGGTCGGCTGATACCGAAATATCAGGACTGTCAATTACACACTTATTCTGACTCACGTGCCTTAGCAGACCACAGGCAGGCATGATACTATAATGCTTTTGACTTTTAGCGGTTACTTAACTAACGTACTTCCTGATCAAACTACAAGCTAATCACTCTCTAGAAAATTCGTTCGATGATATACATTGTTCAGTCCCATCGTTTTGTTCATTGGTTATTGTCCTTTGTCACTTATCAGTATGGCTAGGTAGCATCACAGTTATTGTCAGTAAGGTGAGAATACAGAAACAAAGTATTGTTTTATCCCGATTGTACTGTCATCAGCGCCTTGCTTTTCTGTCGTTACACTTGGTTTAAACTGACGATTGCTTGCTTTTTGAAACGACATATCTTGTGAGAATTTCCTGTCAACGCCTTTTACTGGCATTAATGTTTGATACTCAATTACCGTAATCCATATGTAGATGACTAGCTGTCAGTAAAATAGACACATTATTAAAATCATGATCACTGATATTTTAAAGGGTTATTTTCACTCAAATACTGCCCATCCGAAGTTAAACTTCGGTACCCACTGGTCAACCATGGGAGTGCTATTCGACTTTTCCCTGGGTAAGATCTACGTAACGTTAATCACAAAACCACTCGTCCGACTTTAAGTTATCCAGAATGTGGGGTGAGAACTAATTCCACATCTCGTCTTACTGGTAAATAGCGTGACAGAGTTAAAAAGTCCTACAAATTCTGCGTTTCAGTCAAGTTCCCTCTAAGGGTAAATATTTCAAACCTCTGCAAAACTGATAAACCGTGTTGCGGGCTGGGAAAGCTCACATGTAAATTTAGTTGCCAGAATGCCTAGCTGTACCATACGAACTCCAATCAGTTACCGAAGATAGAAACTGTCTCAACGAGACTTCCTCACACATAGCAACGTTTCTGTTGATCACTGATAAGTAGGACTCGGTATACATTCAGGTCCCTCATATGAAGCTTCTTTGCTACGTATTAATTCCTAGTAGGTTTTCATAAATTACCTATCTTAACTCGGCTGTATCTTTTTCTGTATAAAATAATCTATATTATTGTGTATCCCTAAAATCTAATGGCTCGCACATTTTCCAAAATTGACCTTAGGAGTTTGTGTGAAAAAGCAGCGTCTAAATGTAACACACGAAGTGGATTTGTTTCGGTTCGTCGATTTTCATACCGAGGCTCCATTGATTAATAGATGATTGATTAATCTAACGTTCTTCAATGTTATAGCCAACTTTGACGAACGATAAACATAAGCAAATAATTGCGGTCTGTCATTGTTATAATAGACGTAAACGAATGCTAACCAAAACTGACCGTAGTGTTCACAAATTCATTTAACTAAAGTCCTTTGCCATATGCACAGCTGAATAACGTGAACTAAAATCACCCTTTACATACACCTTCTGTATTACACGGAAAGGTGGTAGCAATAGTCTGCCTGCTCTAGCTCAGAGTTGTCAGCTAACAAACGACGAATTTATGAGAACGACAAAGTAGCGAACAAGACTTGTTTTCTGTGTTTGATCATCAGACTAATTACAACACAATAAATATGAAAACAGTAGTTGGGGTAAGTCAGTAAAATGGACAATAGAGGTTATGGATAGCGTGTTTGTTATCAGTTACGCAATCACTGTTCCAAATCGTGGGCATCATTGGTTGTGAGCCAGTGGAGATTAAGTGTCCGCACGAACTTCTTCTGAGCACAAAAGTCAGGGTTGCGTAATCGGGTACTAATGGGCTCGACAACGGTCAACATTCGGAATCTCACCGTTTTTGATCTATTCCTTGGCACTTAGTAGATATAGGTTGAACATCACCCACAATTGATCGCAGCTGTCGCATTCCCATAGACTTTCCAGTCGGCCCCTTTTGAACAGCA
>JTDE01002282.1:1924-13029 GCA_014338405.1 Paragonimus skrjabini miyazakii | reverse complement strand
AAAAGAGCTACGTCTACATTCAAACATACAACATCAAGGCACCTACACCTTGCAAACAAACAACCGAGCTGTCTTTATCGCTAATAAAACACTATTGTTCGTGAACAGCTTCAAGTTAGATACAATTAATGTTGAAGAACGTTTCCAGTTTAAAACTGTATTCACGTTCAATATGTTCATTGCTAGTGTTCTCACCAAGTTACAATCACCGACGGTTACTCTCCATCCTTTTTTGGATGGATTGTCTGAATCTCATTGCAATTCAATGCAATCGTTAGTTTCTTTCAGTTTGCAACAGGTGGGTGACTTCTGCTCAAGAGACCAAAGTGTCATGCGACGGACCAGTCGTTTGAATTTTGTAAACCTAAAAGTCGACTTCGCTGATATGACAAACTGTTAACCCTGTAGTACTGATCCATCAAAATGCGATAACATTAGTGTTCGATTTCAACTTGTACCTGCGATGGGTAAATACGTTCGTAGGTGTGTGACTGCCTGTGAAACGAGGTCTGGTTGGTTGGACTTCAATGAACATCAAATTAAAAGTGTTTCTAACGAAATTTGGCGGTTTTAAAGATGACTGTAGTACCTAGGTTTAACAGTAGTAGGATGTATTCCGTGATAAGACCTGCGTTCATTTTGATACGGCGAATCGTCCGTTGGAGTGCATCCATAGAGTTGGCTACTATAGTTTGCTAAGTTCGTGTCTCTAACGGTATTAGCTGACTCTATATCCCTTTTTCTCGATCGATAATTTTTCTCGATTCATTGGTAGACTAATATACAAGTGTACAGGAAAAAATTGAGAAGAGCCTCATAACGGCTAGCATTTCGACCCCCGAGCTTACGTTCAGCTTTGATTGGCCTAGGGACACATGGAATAAATGACTTGACGCTAGCGATCATAGGGGGTTGCATTGCTTTCTAAAGCGTCACATTTATGACCGAATGTACAATACAAATTTACAGAATGAAATAGGAAAGCGGTAATACAGTGTAGTTTTTATAGTGCTGGTTTATTTCAGGGCTGCACTGGACAGACTTGTATGAACCTTAAAACACACCTCACTCATCTACCGGTCGAATATGCTAGGTGCGGTTTCGTTCGGAGGTCCACAAGAATTGGACGTAGAAAACCATTACCAAATATAAAGTACACACATTAAGATGAGTAACATTGTTATACTGTAATAACTGTGATGCTATTAAGACGTATATATTCATAGTAATTCCAAGTATCGATAAAAAACTTCAATGCTGAAAACCGGAGTGAGCATATTTCCAGTCGAAGGAGAAAACACAATTGATAGAACTGAATAATAGTTATTGACATTTTGTATTGCTTGACAGTGATTACGGAATTAATTGCATATTGAGACAAGATAACGTTAGAAAATAATGTGGTGGAAAAACAAATGGCTTAAACCAGGTTTTGGTGTTAGTGAGCCAAAACTGAAACGTCTGGAGTAAGTTACAGCCCCATTTTGGTTTTTAATAATTCTACGTATATGCAAATACACACGTGCAGTTCGCACGAACCACGCCTCCTGGCCAAGTGACTGTCGACCAGGCGGTTCACACATATACAAGTGTGAAATCGGTTTTACTGTAACCGAACATATTTTTAGTGTGCGTGTAGCCTATCATCCCAGTGCCAATCACAGGTCCGAAGTTTCGCAAACTCACCCAACTAGTCCAGTTACCCACCATTCTCCGTTTTCTTATCTCGACGACGTATTAACTGATGCGTGGTTTTCAACTTTGGAACTAGTGAGACTGTAGGTTTGAACACTAACATGCTGGCCCGCCTTCCAAATGTCATGAACCGGTTGTCACATAAGATTTTGTTTGTAGTCTGGATGATTGGTAATCCCCTATCCGGAAACAAACATGCACACGCGAATTTTCCTGCCCACACCATATACGATAGGAACACGGTCTAGATTTGAAACAACTGTCGCGTTCAACCAGACATTTTAGCTAGCCAGCCACAGAAAGAAGTCTTAGACTTGGCCTTTGCTCTTTTTATAGCTGGTCAGTGGTGCATATCCTTGCGATGCTATGGATATAGGTTCCGCCTTAGGTTCTCATGAAATAAACCTGTTAAACCCTGACGGAATAAACGGAGAAAACCAATTCTTTTCAGAAGTAGCGAAACCCACGCACTGTAACGGAATCGGACCGCAATTTCAGTCCCAAAGCATCTGTGTTGTTCGTGGTGCACAACATTACGCCTGTTGAACCCTGCATTTTCAATGGACTTATGAATGGGACAGCTTATCCCGACCCTCTTTCAAGTCTGCTGTGTCGATAGCTGCAGATGTCAAATCCGGGACGACGAGGGAAAGGCTATTTCCTGCGGAATGCAATATATGTTGGAGAGCGATCGGATGAAACATTTCTACCAAAATATATTGGTCGGGATGGCTCATTCTAAGGGGCTCCATTGCACTTTTTATGAAATCATTTGAGCTCCATAGCATACAGTTCACGGCTTCACTTCATCGCCTGACTAGAAGAGAATATTTTAACAGCCTACAGGACTTTTCGTATTACAAAGGTCAGAAAATTCCATCATAGAAAGAGACGCCCAAGCAACAAATGAACTAGAAATGGAGGCGACATTTTTAGTATTCACAATGGCATTTACTTGTTACGTCGTTGAGACCACACAGCCATTATATTCCCTCGTGAAAGTTTCACTTAAATGAGGTCAAGCTACTGTTCAATTTGGATTTATAACCGAAGCTTAATTCTGAAGTATTGTTAGCGCCAAGCATTAGACGGCTTTTTATTTTTTTTCTCAGCCTGCAACACACGATGCTTCAAATCTAAGTAAACCAATTGCAAAATTGATCTCAAAATGATACATGAGTTAACATTTATTAGTCATTTTGAAAATATCCTCACCAAATGTAATCAAAAATTCGGAACGTTGTGTTTGACACATTTGTAACCAATGAGCTGAGAATAACACAACGTTACGATCGCGACATTAGTTCACCGTCGAGTGTGCACAACACTCCTGCTAGTGATGGTATGTTATTTTCAGTTCATTTGTGTGCAAACGCTTATAATTGAGTGACTGATTACACAGTAAAATATCCACGGAATACTTGGAAGCAGGTAAATACTACGAAATCCCCTCCTTTCAATCTCCAAGCTCACCGGAGGGACTGCGGGACTTGTTTGATTCACAACCGAACGTGAAAAAACGTTTAGATGCGGCGAATAACTTGCGGGTTACACTTCATCCTGAACTCTGAAACTTAATTTGCGTTAGCCGGAGGAAATGCTGCTAGTCTGAGTCGACCGGTTCTGGCCTGTGTAAACAAATAGCTGCGTTTATGTTTGACCCGGAATGTTTGAATGAGCCGAGAGACCCGATTCTGCCTGAAACTGCTAAGTGTGATAGTCCAAGTGGCATCACCGGGTCACCATTGTCTTTCACCTTGATATACATGCATGTATAAAAAAGCCGAGCCTAGTAACCCCCAACCTCTCAAGATGGATATGGACTGTTTCTGAAGAACTCGTCCACAGACAGCTAAAATCGTCCACTTATTGAGTGAACTGCAGTATTACGGGGAACAGGCCTGCTGTCTTCGTGTAGTTCCTTATCACAGATGGCGTGAGTGAACAGCATTAGTGTAGACGAACGCCTGGTAGTTTAAATCAAAATCCCACAGGTATAAAGTAAACCGTCAAGGTGACCACCGTATATGTCTATTTTCCAAGATAATAGCAATAATAATGATTCGCCTTTTGAGTGTTATGGGATAAGTAGAATAAAGCACATGAAACCTTTTCCAATGAAACGATCATGGACGTTCCTTAAATTGCATCATCAAATTTCACACAGCCAATTTTATTTTGTGTGAATCACGTTGGTAAGCTAACAGAGATCCAACGAAGCTTATCACAGTTTGGTCAATCTGAATCACTTTTCCAACTCACTGATCTCAAAAACACTACCTGAACTACTGACGTAATTAGTGTGAAGATATTCTCCAATCCAATTATCGATTTGCAAAGAATGCAATGATAAGGTAAACAAAATTTGTTTTTACGTTTTGATTTGATGTCACTCATGTTGCGCTATGTTCATCTGGAGAAGTTATGATCCATTTGTCTGGAATATAAGCTTGCTCCGCTTTCTGCACAAATTTCACAGTACAAGGTTCACCAGCTTGCAAATGACCGATGCTGGCTAAAATAAAGATATACAATGGACCTGATTGGCGGAATTTTACTTTTCTTATCTGAATCCATTGGACGGGCTTGAAAAACGCTACAAAGCTGTCTCCTTTATTTGATCATCTGCACGTATGCAAATGTGCGGGCACACGCACCTGAAAATTTCCTACATTGTTCGTTTACGGGGCCTACCACCACGCTGCAGCAGATAGCACCGCCTACCAGACACTTTCCTAATTCCGAAAATATTTTCCGCTGAAAATCCCCATCTATCCCTACATAACGAACGTTTGACTTAGCTCAGTACAGTAGACACTCACTTCATCTCAAACGCCAACTTGCTCGGTAAACATTTAAAGTCATGTATTTTGGCGTGGGGTGCCTGTCTGTCCTTATATGACACGCGCATATCACACCTTATTTGCACACAGATTGTGTACCTTGGGCCACCTTCACTGTGTTTACTACCCTCATGATCTTAGGCAATGTATACTGTTTTTTTCTATATGACACGAACTTACTGCTTGTTTCAAGGCCGCTGTCACTTCGCTGACTTCCACCCATCTAACTGTGTAAGTTTCCTCTACAGCCCTAGAATTCGCACTGTCAAACCAAATCACCTACCAGTTGGATTATGTCATATCTAAAAACGGGTGAATTGTAGATGACAGAAGATTCACGTCATGTGCTGAGACGCAATTTGCTTAAGCGATAAGGGCACCATCAAAAGAGTAAACACTTAGAAAACAGCCCTTAATTCATGTGAGTAAATGGCACCCCAATAACCGTTTGGAAATGGGAATAGTTGGGGGAATAATGGAATACGGCATACTTATGTCGAGTTTCTCACGTTCTTAAAGGAGAGGCGAACGAATATATTTGTGCACTATGTTTGCTTCAGGCAGTGAAAAAGCTTCTTTGTGTGAAGTAGACCAGTTCACGAGAAGGGATCATCTTTTCTTCAAGTATAATTTCATTCCACAATTTCAAGTTCTGGCATGCTTACAACCACTGGTCGAGCTGGATAGGTTATGCTGTATATGAAAAAATACATCTCACGGTCAAGTTGCATTATCTGACTCAAAACAGTCTAGCTGCTTCGTCATTCACTACCGTTAACATATGTAACTATCCCATACTACTCGGGTGTACTGAGTAATGATGTGTTGAAGTGTAAATCTGAATATTCCGGGTCCCATTTCATATAGTACAATTTGCATATTCTACGAGGGTACTCATCATGAGAAGCAATCCTCAGTGTTCATCACAATAGTACTGCATCAGGTACATAGCCATATGCAACGGGAATAGGTAGCCGATTTGCAGTTTATCTCGCCTGGTCGTGACGTAATGCTGAAGTTAATAAAGTTTAGTTCCAACCATAAATTTCACCTGACCGCCCAAACGTAACCAAATAAATGCTTCCAGACTCTGATGACAAACATTTAAAGTAGTTTTCTGTGAGCGAAGGTGCTTTCTTGATGTCAGTGTAGAGTTCTCATTATTTTGTACCTCATTTTGCTAACATTGCGTAACTGCTGCATCAGACCACATTGTACATTTTTGTTTGACTTGAGTAAAAACAACAACACAACACGTTTTTGAATAAACTCTGCTACACGCGCTTGCTGGTTCTTCCTACGACGCCGGTGTTTGCTACGCAGTTTAAAACATCCTATTTGTTGGATTAACTTTCAGCTCGGTTACTTCGCCTCCTCAGTTACGCTTGGAATAATCTGAATACGTTCCAGAATCATTGGACGTCTCACGAACATTGTCAATCTTTGGTGAGTCCAGTCCTTGACTTCACTCGTTATTTTTGTATCGAGAATTATTGTAGTTCACACATCTGTTCCACTACATCAGTACGACTAGGTTTACAATTCCTCCTGTTGCACAGTCGGCATCAAGGTGAAAAATAAGACTTTGTGTTCGAAAATGATAACTCCCTGATGAAGTTGGAAGAAAGGCATTTTATGAGTTGAACAGTGATGCCAACTATACTATATATCGTTAACTATTGGAAAAGACTTTGAAAGGGTGTTTTTACTTCACGGAATGGCAGTGAAACATGTAGTGACCAGCGATCGTGTGGCTTCTCTAAGGATCCGTGCTGCAACCGTGTTTTCCCGCTTGTCTGTTCTGTACACATGATTCTATGTACGCTTGCTATAGGAGGTCTGAGACGAACTCAGTGCCACTTCCTTCAATCGTGCGACTAATTGCATGCAGCAAATGCCTGCCCCTTTCCCAACGACTAATCTATTATTTCATTCTTCAAGATCGTTTAACCGAACCCTTTCCAAACGTTGTTTAGCGCACTCGAAGGTTCCACGCACTTTTCGCCTGGCGCGCCTATGAGTGCCGCCGAGTGGGCTGTGGCCCACCTCGTGATTCTTTTCTTCTTCCTCTTGGTTGCTGCTGTTGGTCCCATACTAGGCTAGAGCTAACTAATTATCGTATTTCCAAACATTGTTGGAAATATACGGTTTGTTTCCAAACCTCACTGCTTTCTTTAGTTCGATGCCTGTCGGGACCACGTTTCGACTGTTCTTCAGGAAAGACGTTTTAAATTGTTAGTGGACGAGGGTCTAGCGCATACCCACTTTTTCACTACAAACATGACTGTGCAAAATTCTGATGAATACCTTAAAACAATCCTCAGAGACTTCAAGAACTGTAAGCAGCAAGTCCTTAAAACTAAAGAGGGTTGCACAATATTTTCCATTAGAAAAAACCTGATCTCGATGATCATTTGTGCATTCGAGTAAGTAAACTTTATGGTGACCAGTGACATTGTGGTATCCGTGGGGATTATGGTTGAAGCCTCGATATTTTCACCGCTTTGTTTAAACTCATGCCTTCCCGTGTATATGTTATGGCAGCGCTGATATGAACTTTGGATCCAGTTTTTTTGAGTGAGCTTAAGTTTGACAGGCTTTTGGCCATGCCTTGTGGACCTAGCACGGCTCCATAACTCTGTTCGTTGCTTGCCTTACTGGACATCTTCCTGATTCATCTTTGAGGTGAGTCAGAATCATTAGTCTGTACATTGTCTTCACAACCGTATGAAAGTCAAATATCAGACCACGCTGCATGTAATCGGTAGAACGTGAATATCTCCGTTATTTTTTAGTTAAAAAATAGTTAGTACCCATTAAAATGGTTGAATATTTGTGATATGTTGCACAATCTAAAATCTTAAAAATCGGTTCCCTAGAGATTTATTTGTTTCATTCTTCCGAAGAGGTAAACAAGTAATGTGCGGCTGTTTAATGGCATAGGGAATAATGGAAAAATAACGCAGAGGCGCATTCTACGTAATTTCGGAAATATGAGGGTAAAATATGATGAAAATCGACGTCATAGACGTGGAAACACATGCTTTCATTTAAATTTCGGCGTAATTAAGCAGGAAAGCATGATTATAATTTCGACAATCGAACTGTTGTTGAAACACGAGTACTAAGCTTTTTATAATACTACAAACGTGAGAGACGCCTATAACCTAATTCAACGTAGGACAATTCAACATGCTTCACCACTCATTGGTACCACTGTTGTTAACTTTTCCGTGGAGTCAAGATGTACGCTGGAATGGAAACAAGGTGAACTGCTGAAAGAATGATATTAAAGAACACTCCCAGCAATTCGCTGGAATGATGTTTCAAGGCCGAAGCGAGTTGAAAATGGCCATTTAAGCACGAGAAGAGATTTTTCAAATTTTTCATGACATATTAAAACGCATATTGCGGAACAAATATACATATCTTATGCAGTATAGTCAAAGCGTTGCAATGAGAAAAATCAGCCATACGTAAAAATTGTCCATATTTGCACTTTTGTTGAAAAAATCTGTCCACATTTTTTTCGACAAAAGCATCATGTTAGCTTTCCTCATCGATTGTACGTCCTGGAAATGCTTCCGCCGGAATTTCCGTGGTAGAATACAGAACACATATGACAGAAACGCTCAATTCCGCGTGGTTTTGTAGATATGATTGAATTTGTAATCCTCGATCACGTTGCGTTTACATTACATTGTACACAAAATATCACAGTAATTCCTAATTAAAACCATGCCGTCACGGTCACTGCTTAACTATTCACCTGAATTATATGTTCAGCTTGATTCCTTTTTGGTATTTCTAGTGGAAGAGAGTCTACGTTTTCACATGGTTGTTTCTACCTACGGTATAGTGCAAACATGGATAAAACGTCCTACCCTATCAGTAACAACGTGCGTATTGTTTTGTTTTTTCCTTATTGAATATTCTTGAATATAGCTTGCCACGTGTACGCGAGTCAGTGCTCATTTATGTGACAAATAATGACCGGATTTGTTATTCATCATTTATTCGACGAAAACATTAATTCCCACTTACACCACTTCAGCTACAACCCTCCTATCTTCGTATCATGGACGATTATGATTCCGATGACAGTTGGTCTATGGTTTCGCCGGCTACAGACTTCACTGACGGCTGCCAGTATGCCATCTCATTTTTTACCAGAACTGAAGGAGATCATTACAACTTATGCCCAACGGTCTAAATTCACGTATATTCTGAATTCTCCCGATTTATGCTTAACAACGTTGATCATAACTTAAGTAAACTGGATGAGGCAGCTACCAGTGTTAACGCATACCACCTACTTAGGCGTTGATCATAGCTTAGGTGAACTGAACGGATCAGCTATTAAGGTCAACATATGCGACATAATTATCCGTTGATCATAGCTTAAGTGAACTTGACGGAGCAACTATTAGATGGAATACATGCCACATATTCGGACGTTGATCACAGCTTAAGTGAACTGGACGGAGCACCTACCAGTGTAAACGCATACCACCTACTTAGGCGTTGATCATAGCTTAGGTGAACTGAACGGATCAGCTATTAAGGTCAACATATGCGACATAGTTATCCGTTGATAACAGCTTAAGTGAACTGGACGGAGCAGCTACTAAGTCGAATACATGCGATATACTTAGACGTTCATCATAGCTTAAGTAAACTGGACGGAGCAGTGTGACCGCATATCATCTACTTAGGCGTTGATCATAGCTTAAGTGGACTGCACGGAGCAACTACTAGCATGAGTACATGTGATATGCTTGAACGTTGATCATAGGTTAAGTGTACTGGACGGGGCAGCTACCAGTTTGGACGCATACTACATACCCGGGCGTCGATCATAGGTTAAGTCAACCGGACCGAGTAGTTACTAGCATGAATACATGTGCCATGCTTAGGTGTTGATCATAGCTTAAGTGAACTGGACGAAGTAGTTGCTAATGTGAACGCATACTACTTGGTCAGGCGTTGATCATAGTTTGAGTGAACTGGACAGAGCAGCTGCTAAGTTGAATGCATGTGACCTGCTTAAACGTTTACCATAGGTTGAGTCAACCGGAAGAAACGATCCAAGCGTTTAACTCTGTCCACCCAAATCTGTCAGTCACAGTTGAGTACGAGGGTGAGAACAGGTTGCCCGTCTCGGACATCCTGATTAGGCGCCGTTCACACAGTTCTATCGAACGTTCTGTGTACCATAAGCCAACATGGACGGGACAATACATGAATTTTATGAGTTTTACTCCTGTTGCGTACAAAAGATTTTACAGGGCATCAAACCGAGCAAACAATGTTGTATGAAACGCTTCGTGCTGACAGATTCCCCGAACGTTTCATTCAGGAGCGAAGCAAATTTACTCCTGCGAAAAATACAAATTTCAACGTCCCCCAAAAAGATGTTTACATTAAACTCCTCTTCAAAGGAGATAGTCTGTTGAACACCTTTGGTATGATGATCAGCGCCACGCTAAAACGGGTGTATGATGCAGCAAAACTTGTCCTGCTCTCACAAACCACCAGGTTACCTCTACCCCCGGTAAAGAAGCAAACCTCTATGTTTTCTACCAGTCATTGCATCTATCAGTTTTCCTGCAGTTGCGGAAAAGCAAACATTGGTAGAACAGAAAGGATGCTTGAAACCATGGCCAAGGAGCACATCCCAAACTGGTTGAGAGTTGCGATGTCTAACCCGCCATTGAGTGACACTCAGCAAGGACGAAACGCCGCTTCATACATTGCAAGGCACTTATCGACTACAGGTCACAGTGTCAACACCGCATCTTCGTTTAAGATCTTGATGAACGCTCACAACTCACAACTTCTCAGGTATATTGAAGCTTTGTTGATCAGCCGTCAACAGCTGGTCTTATGTGCACAAAAACAACTGACTTTCAAACTTCGTTTACCGCGGGTTTGACCGTTACCCATGCTGAAGCACATAGATAGACGAGTGAAGTCACTAGGGACCACGCATGCTAGTTGCAGAACGTGATTTCCCCAACTTTCGCCGTTTGGAAAAATATTCTGAAGGAATATTCTGAAGCGTGGTATCTGTTTCAGAAATTGAAATCGACGAATTCTGCGTCATGGGTTGATATATGTTTGTTTAAATTGACCATTAATTGAAAACTGCGTTATCGGACATCCTTTTCAAAATTCGGTATGGCTGCTGCCCCTGTGGTGGGTTACGTGTGACTAGGATGCCGGAGTAATGTTCAATTTATTATATGATTATTTCCTTTCATTCATCATTTTATTGTTTTGTTTATATTCTAAATTGTAGGAAGTGGATTATATTGCGACTTTCAAGGCGATGTTTGAGAATCGTGAATTTCGCACATTCTCACTGTGGCTGATGTTTACGGAAAGTTTATTACGACCGCTGACGTTGGAAGCATCATCCGCAAATTGAACCCTGCAATATCAAGTGAGTTTGCTGTAGGATTCGTCACAGAACATTAGAGAATCTTAAAAAGGTATTGTCGGTAATCAGTGCGGCTGGTGTGGTGCGCACCATGTGGGGTGAAGGCAACAGGTATACGCATATCT
>JTDE01002281.1:45195-64820 GCA_014338405.1 Paragonimus skrjabini miyazakii | reverse complement strand
AGGAAGACAAAGGACAAGGAGAGACTATCGAAATAGTGTGGACGCGCTCGTCAGAATGACAATGATGGATGTGAATGCATATCTAACTTGCAAATGAGTATAGACGTTTGTGGTTTGATTTTTGACATGACCTATACGGGCGTTTGTGCAGTGAACGAATTCTCAGGCCAAGCGTCTTTTGCGGTCACAACACAAGGATAACAGTCCAGTGCAACTTGGAAGTCCATAATCAGGAAGAAATAACGATGAAAACTACTATTTATAATCTAAGCAGATTCATAGGCCGGTACAGAACACAGAAAAAGTTTTGTTTATGCGGTTCCCTACCGCAGTTGATCGGGACCTTAGTGACGTTTGATGATTTATTATTTCAAAGGAATAAACTAGTGCAGGCTAGTAAAAGAACGAGGAAGTAAGGTTGCTGCCTTGCATATATGCCGGTATTGAACTCTGATACCTTCGGAAGCAACCTTCAAACAGATATATACATTTGGTCAACAGTGAGAGTATGCCCCGGGGAGTGATTAGGTGACAGATACCTTGAACTGTCCCTCATATATTGGTGTCACCCCGGCAGAAAATTACGATTTTCGGAGGGATCCGGCTGTGATCACAGAGTTAATCAGTGTGTTTCAATATGAACATAATGGAACTGCAGGGAAGTTCTTTCACCCTAGTACTTTACCCGTTCCACAAATCAACTTCAACGAAAGACTTTTTCGAAGCTCATTCGTGTTTACTCAAGGGAGATATATTCGCAAATGATGTCTGTAAGGTAAGCAGAACTGAGTAATATTGCTAGTCTCTTTTGGTAGGGGAGTTTTCTTGTGACCCATAACTCTTCCAGTGGCCTATTTCTCAGCTTATCCAGTATAAAATCAACATACTTCTATTTTCGTTTCTAGGTAACAGTAAATTGTGGGTTGGGAAGTAATTCACGATGAATGGTTCTACAAATTCTTCTTAAAAGATTAGATGTTATTCATGGTTTTCAGTTACAGCTTCATAACTTACAGATAGATTTAGCTGTCTTAATAACACAGTACTTGTGTTTAGTTTGTGTACAGAGAAGAAAAAAGTGGTTTCAACACGGTAGTAATCAACACAATCTGAACTTCATCTGTGAATAGAATCCTATACACTGCTGACAGATTTCATTATTCCACTGTTGAACCATGCTGGGTGGTGTTCACGGGCTTGTTCAGATTTTCATCTGGTTATGCGGTCAACATACAAGGTTCCCTAGGAATAAGTGGTGATGAGTACACACAGAACGAGGGTGCAGAGACAGGCACGTTATCTCTCAGGCGTGGGCACAGAATCGGAGTGAACCTAAAGTGGACACGTAATTCAGCGACGTGATGTATTGTATTAATTGCAGTTGTGAGCTTACGCGTGTTAGTTTCGGCTAGAGTAATGCGATGTATACAGTTTTCTTTCCTGCTAAACGCCCCTGGTCTGTTTCACTTCGTTGTTGCATGACTGTGTCTATGAACCTTTTCGGGTAGCTATTTTGTACGAATATTGTACGTAGGAATGCCAAATCTTGAGCAGTGATGTCAGCCGTGCATACTCATACGGCTCTGCCTGTCAAACAGTTAAGTAAATTTCTTTTCAGGGTATGTGATACAAAGCTATTGAAATCAATGTATTGATCATTCCAAGTACCCTTTCTGTGTATCTCGCGCTGAATTGAGCCATCAAAGCGACGAGTCAAACTTATATCCAAAAAGCCTAATTGACTATTCATTTCGGTCTCTAACAAAAATTGGAAATTTTTATGTATGGAGTTGAAACAAATTATACACATTCAATTACCCTTCATAGGCTATACAAAATAATCGAAATTTCAAGCGTAGGCTCACAACTGCAATTAATACTACATTTTGCCACGTTGAAATACGTGTCCACTTCACGCCCAATCTGGTCCTGTGCCTACGCCTAAAAGATAAAGTGCCTGTTTCTACAACCACATTCTGTGTGTATTCATAACCACTTGTTCCTGTGAAATCAATTACGTTGACCGCACGATCAGACACTTCTCTGAACACGTCCGTGTACATAACCCAGCTTAACTCAACAGCGGAATAACGAAATCAATCGACAACACCATATTGTTGCACCTGGTGAATTCAAATCACTCTGTTAATGTAAGGGCCACATTTTGCTCAATCTGCTGAGTTAATTTCACCCAATCAAGGGCAGTGAGACGTAGGACTCAGTCCACAGCTGAAACTATTAAAATTCACCTGTGCAACCCACCCTGTGTGTCAGAAACGTTTTATTCAGGCTTTGGAGCCGCCTTGGCCAAACCCCACCTTATGGGCATGACGAGACCCACTGTTCAAATGGGGATCTGATGAGAGTGTGACATTGATCTGTTCTCCGTTCACCCCCTTAATGATTCTCAAGTAAAATTTGTGTGCAAATGCGATCTAGCCTGACGATGAATCACTGAAAACGAACTTGTTTGCGACATTGTATGTTTCATGATTACGCTTAGAGTTTTTACACAGTTTTAACTTGCAGATCACTGCATTTGCACATGTTGAACGGCAAGTTATCTATGGGTTTGTAACAATTGAAAACATCCTGTAGAGTTTTCACATCTTGTGCGAAGCCTACAACCCGCCAGGGTTTTATGTCGTCGGCGTAAAGCGGCAATGATGTTCGAGAACGCGTGATAATGCATAATCAGGTAGTATGAACAGAAGGAGGCACAGAATAGGTTTACTTAAGGTGTTAGTGTTAACAAACACCGACCTGACAGCTTTCAAACCTTCCATTTGACTTCATTTGAAAGGACTTTAGCTGGACACTATTTCACTGTCATATCATTTCTTAGTCCTTCACTAATGTCATACAGATCTAAGGTCAGATATCTGAAAGCCCCACTTAATGTACGCTTTTATTGATATTACTATGTTCGATACTTCGATCATCGTAGACTTTCAATCGTCTGTCGAAATTTCAGTGGTTGGTTAATCTTCGATCTGATTGGCTGTCATCTGATCAGTCAAGGTCATCAGTGGAAGTGACTTGAGCCAGCGTCTTGTACAGTAACAATGATGTGGTTTGTGGTAGCGTCATTGTGTCTGAATTTTGTGCTACAAGTTTCTTCGCAATCCGTCTGTGGTAAGTTCAACTTGTGAATTGGACGAGTGATAAGACTTGCCTATGGAAATTAGTATGGACAGGCAAAACGTAGTCATAAAGAATAATTGTGTACGAAGGTCTTTGTTAATGAGACTCACAAAAATTCACCTGGCTTAGCCGTAGAAATGCATTTACTTTGGTGGTCAGGCCATAAATGAAGAAGGTTAACCAATCCTTTGCCACATTGTGCATTGTGTCTCACTTCCCAGTATGGGGTGACCAACCGATGAATTACTAGTGAGTAGAAAGGGAGATGGATGAGATAGTTAATGAAAATGGCTCACATATGAATGCAAAATTCGCAAGCAATTACGATTGATGTCCAACTTATGATAATCAGTGGGTTGTCCGAAACAGTATTCAATCGTTAGCATATTAGGGATGTAGATCACACTGTTTTCTGGGCTGAGGGTCTCGTGTTGAATACTTTTCTCTGTTTCGAGAGAAGATAGTCAGGGTTGGGAGCCATTCGGATTTAGTAGACAGAATGTTGCTGTTCGCTTGATTGGACTGTTAATGAAATAAATGTAGATAATGATGCAAAACAGCTGAAACTGTAAGAAGGTTGTCCAGCAGAACTGCCTAGTTATGCCGGCAAGATGGGCGTGTCTTGAGAATGGGTGTTTAAATTCAGAGATAATCAAATTACATCACCTTTCCCCTTTTGCTATAAAAACTCAAGGTTTTTTTTTATGATTGGAAAACACTAACGTATCGGTGTAGCAATCGATAAGTTTGATGCGCACGATTTTTGACCGGTTGTACATTACCAAATGCATACCACAGAGTGACACATTATACAACGGCTGTATGTGCAACTGAAGACAAAACAGTTATACAATTATGCTAATTGTCCGCGAGGTATAATAACTGTTACCATGACGGGCTATGCTAACAAACGACCTTATTGAAAGCTATTCTAACTGACACTTTCACGGCTCAACCAGAGAATCGGTCGCTGTTGACTATTCCTAGAACATTTATTTATCCGACAGTTAATGTTTGATGTTTTGATGACTGATTTCAAATAGCAGGCTGAAAATGCCGTGACAACATTAAACGGACAACATCCCAGTAGTACAATAATTTATTAACACTATCCTGAGTATCCTTCCCTATTTTTGGTAATCATCATTGCACAAACGACCGAAAATTTATTGCAACGCACCGACTATAGCAAGTACATGTGGAATGATTAATATTTGCTCTCCAATACTTTCGTGAAGTTCTAAGTCAAAACGTTGCTAAGTGAGCAAAAGAGTTGTACTCATGACAAATTTTAGAGTGAACTGAACTAAATAAGTTTGGTTCTTGTGGGCACAGTGTATCCACAATTATTGATTTCCGGAAGTTTGACAGAAGATGTGGTTGTGATGCCAAAGCTGAAAGCCTTTTCACTTTTGCAGTAGAAGGGGATGCCAGCCACAGTGACAAGGACACAATTTTACAGTTGTTTTAATCTACGCCGCTAGTCAAGTGTACTGCCTCGGACCCCACAATATTTGCCGAGTTATGGCTGTTGCATCCATTTTGCTGGCATCTTGGAGTGGGAGCTGAGGTTTTGGATCTTGTGGCTTATTGTAGCAAGGGTGAGGTATACGCAGACACGCCTGTATACACAGTAGTCAACACACAAACCACCGGCACCAACAAGAGCTGGTTACCTACTGAAGGTCCATCACCTAGTTGATCCTACACAGACATCTGTCATTGTTTGCACATCAGCATACTGAGACAGTTAAATTGGGAAGCTGGTATCTTTGTGTGTTCGGTTAAACTGGCTTTTTCATTTAGCTGTTTTATTAGCAGTGCTAGTTAACAAACAGTGATTAACACAAGTGTCTTCTTTTCCGGGCGTTTTTTGGCTTACAATTTCCTGTTCTGTTGTGCACACTTGATAAAATGCTGAGGAATCTGTGCGCAATACCGTTCTAACTGAGTTACTAAAATTTGTTTAGGGAAACCGCTAGTTCAGTTATATACTGCTTAAAATAGCTAGTTCTTTTTGAGAAATTCAGTGGAATAATAAATGCATGCAGTTCATGTGATGCTTCCGTGAGTAATTTTCTGCACAATCTGAACACTGTGTACGTGTATCTAGGATAAAATGAAACAGACACAGATTGGATGAGGACAAACGTGTATTCGTAAATGAGCCGTTCCAACCAAGTCCTTATTGCAATGTTCTGTTAAGGGACCGGAAAAGCTGAAAAATCAACACAGACTGTTCACGAGCATACGATGGTAAACTGACGTTTGAACGAGGATGGCACAGCCATTTGCCAGATGCGTCCGTGTGGGACAAAGAATCAGACACTGGACGCGTTGGCCACGTTTTGTGGTTTGTCTTAACTATGCCCATAAAGAACGAAGCAGTGAAATTCCGGTCTTGTGAGGTAACTGGTGTTGTCACGGCGGCAAACTGAGTTTACAATCGAACCATAATTATCATGAAATTAAGGGAAAAGGAGATATAGTTATAAACGAGGTGACATGATGCTATTGTGGATGTTACGTATTCAACGTGCTAAGAATTTAATCAGCTGTTAATCATGATTTTTAGTCTAGTAATCTGAGTTAATTAATCTTTTTAACAGCAAACAGATAAGGGAGGGTAAAAACTACATTCCATCCTGTTTATAATGTGTTTTGATATTAAACTCCCTTAGGAACCTTAGCAGTCAGATTTTCTGACCGCGAAAGACGCTTGGCCTTGGAAGTTATCTCTGGACATCCATTACATGTTTGGTGAAAACACACTACCGCTGATAGCGACACATCGCCAGCCCTCTTGTTTCTATGTCCCGCACAGTGCACAGACATGTTTCTAATGGTCGTTTCCAGTTCTGGTCTTCCTGACGTTAAGAATTTCCGTCTAGTCTCTGCGCCTTCGACTATACCTTTTTCCATACTGGTTTTTCTTTTAGGCATAAGAATGTATCTTTCGTGTAAAAGCCTTTCGCTTTAGTGCAGTAGAATTTCTCCATTATATTTTGAGACTGTGGAACTGGCTTATGATTGGTCTAGTGGACTCAGATTTTACGGCCTTTTTGATTGCGATTGTACGCATTGGCTGCGGCACTAGGACAATGACCGAGGGAACACTTGAGTTGTGAACACTTGAGTTGTTGGTCATCATGTGGTCCAATCGTTGTATAGAGTCCAACCCAGAGGGGGCAGAGAGCACAAGCCAGTGATTGGACCACATGACGACCTTCACAACTCAAGTGTTCCCTCGGACACTGTCCTACCGCCGCAGCCAATGCGTGCAGTCACAATCAAAAAGGCCGTAAAATCTGAGTCCACTAGACCAATCATAAGCCAGTTCCACAGTCTCAAAATATAATGGAGAAATTCTACTGCACTAAAGCGAAAGGCTTTTACACGAAAGATACATTCTTATGCCTAAAAGAGAAAACAGTATGGAAAAAGATATAGTTCGGACGTTGTGCAGTGTACAATACAACTTCCTCAAACGATCAGCGCAGAGTGAAGAATGACTCATCACCTTTAAAAAACTCATGCTGATTGTAGTCTGCGGAATCAGATGGTTTTAGACTAAACACAATTTGCAGTTAATCACAACCTTCGCTGGACCTTATGACCGGCCCTTTTCTAAAGGAAGTATTAGATTCGAGATTCGCTCTTATTAGAGCTCATCAGTAAGGCGTATCCTCGTGGTTGCAGGAGGGTAATGGTTACCATAACGCCAGCAACCTCAAAATAAGCATAGCAGAATAATAGTATCCGAAAGGTTCATCTACAACCGTTTGTGTACAGCGTTCAGTTTCTTCGGTCATTTTGAAGAAAAAGTGTCCCGCACACTCCAACTGATAGCCTAGTGTCACTGACTTTTCAGTTAAGTTGAAACAATTGAACTCACTGAAGCGGTAGAGCGATGTTTGAAGTAACGATTGAAGTCTGGGGATAAGAGTTGTTACAATTAAGAATGCCCTTCAACTCTAGTGTTTCCTTTCGAAGTGAGCCAGTTGTGAGGCTTATCTCTAGATGCGACAGCTGTGATCCATTGTGGGTGATGTTCAGCTTATAACAATCTATATTGTCAACACAGTGGGGATTAACTAAGTTTGAAAGAATTAGTAAAACCACTGGCATTCAGAGTAAGGAGACAGATATATTAGTTAGCACATCTGTGGTCCCGAATAAAAAGTATGAAACTATCCAAAGAACCATTGTTATTTTTGCAATAAGCTGAACAGCTTTATTGTTGTAAGGCGTTTTTTTGCAACGCTACACGATATTACGAAGTAAAACACCAGATATTATCTAAGCATCATGAAACTGACACCAGTAAGGAAACGGAAAGATAGCAAATAACTACCCGGTGATCTCTGATGTTGACTGTATCTAGGAAAACGTCGTGACCTTGAGATTTGGCTTTGTGGCTCGATGAATAATGTGTCTTTGGTGCTTATGACTGGGTGCAATATTTTCTGCTATAAATCGGGTAACTAGAGCGCATTAATTAACTCCTATCTATGATCGTTTCGTCAGTATTGCTACTTTGACCATGGCATGCGGCAAAATGCGGTTTGAAAAGATGAAAAAGAAGAAGTGACTGAGATAATTATTGTCTAATAGGTGAGCAGGTTTAAGATGATATTCAACAATTTTCGGATATATATTGTAGCGAAAAGGCGTCCAATAAAGCACAATCTTTATTGTCCAACTCGCTAGTTACCATGCCACACGAGCGCTCGCGATTTTGAATCACAATTCCAGTCCGCAACACCCCCTGGTTTCCGCCCGCACGTCGTGTGCACTTCTACCCGGTTTAGGTGTGTGATTTGCACCTTCTACCCGGGGGTTTTCTGCCTGCTTTTCCTTGGCCGTTGATCCAATTTCGTTGAGCGATAGCTTGTCCGATCGCTCGTGCTGTCCTCCGTCTATCAACCGTGGGCTTTGACTGTAATCCACAGCTGGGCCGAGATATTCCTGAGAGTGTCGGAATAATCACGCCTTCAATTTGGTCATTCATTCTATTCCGGCTGCCACGTCTCGCCCGTTGGTTCGATCCGGTCGAGCGATGACTCATCCGGTAGCCCACGCCGTTCTCCATCCGCTCACGGTGGGTTTTTGAACGCACCTTCCCCCTGTGTTGGGGTATTCCGCCGAGAGCTGGAATGCTCGCACTTCCTGCCTGGCAATCCCCCACAATATCACATAGTACTGTTTAATAAAGCAATAGCCAGCCAATTTATTAGGAAATGTGGTATCCATTAGTCAGTGCAAGGCCCAGAATTTGATAATTTTGCGCATGCTTTATTTTCCTCGCCGCCTTCGGTAATGTTCAAAGCTTGGCGATCAGCCGTCCACTTGCCTTAGGCTAGTAGATCACCGAAGTTTCGGTTGAATCCTGTTTGACGTTTCACACATTACCTGAGGTCGCGTTCCGTCGTGGCGTTTCTGTTATGCTCGGTTCAGTAATACGCAACCGATCAGTCTGACGGGTCTCTTCTAAGTAGGCCGCGCATATGGAATACAAATGGAGCTAATAGATGCAGCAAATTGATGTAGGTGCAAGTGATAAACAAGTAGACAAAAACGAACAACGACGCTCTGCGTTCACAGAAGCGGTCGGGACACAGGTAACCTCCATATCGATCGAGTTGGGTAATATCGGTAACGAACCTCGCGAAGGTAGCGGCACTGTTCGAACCAACAGGTTATGATACATACAGCTGCTGTAAGCAAGCAAATTACGATGACGCCGACAATGGCCAAGATTTGCCAATCAATATTTTGATCGATTTGGTAGTAGGTTATAAACAACGTGATTATTTCACCATCAAACTGCCTTAAGATTTAGAAGGATTTTTGATGCTCACCTTCAAACCGATACTGCACCACCAGTTCCATCCTTGTTTGGAATCATTAGGTACAGAAAGGCTGAGTAGGGAATCGGACTAGCAACTCTTCGCTTTACCAGCCACCAGTTCTATCAGCATCGATTATGTCGTAGGATTTTAAATGAAATTGAGGTATACTTCGGTTTTTATCCCGTTTAGGTCTCAGGGTTTCTTTAAACAACCAGTGATTCCTTCGAAACAAATGCTTTAGTGACGTACCGTGTAAGTGACTAAACAATAACTGACTGTGTACTGTCACTAGCCGAGTCACTTGTCGTGAAATCAAAGTCCCTCCACAGGACAATTAGCAGCTTAATAAGGATTGCCCGAAGAAGACAGTTGTCGTTAGACAAAGTCAGGCTCATGAGCAAAATGAGCCGTTCACCTTGTTAACCCTTCTGTTAGTCGGCTTTTGAATGGTTAAGGCTGATGTTCATTTTCCTGGTAGATACCGGTTCAAGGTAGTTCAACACAGGTGCTACTCGTGGACTTAAGGTTCATCCTAGAGTTCTTCACCACCAGTCGTATAAATCTTACGGCGAAACAAAAGAGTTCATCCAGAATCGTTAATCAAATAGATTGTTTCAGCACATTACAAAACGAGCATTAACAACGAAATATTTCCCTGGAAAACTATGTTCGAGCTTTGCCCGAGCAGATATACACATAGGTTTTCATTTCTATAAATAGTATTACTGAATATATGAGCTTTGACCAACTTTTTCGCAGGCAGTTGAAAACCTGCGAAACACGTTTGATCTCAAATCTGTCACCATGGCAACCGAGCGAACTGTGATCTGTAAACAAAGCTCAGCGGATAATTGATTCAAACGTTTAAATTTAATTAGTCCATGTATTTGGCGCGTTGTTCAAACTAACAAAATATGTGCTACTCAGTCGCAGACAAAAATCGATAAGGAGACTGAATAAATTTCAAAATAAATGGCTCAATCCAAAATGTTTGGAGTTCAGAGTTAACCAGTAAGAACAATAAGGAAGAACGTTCAAAAACTGATACACAATTATTTTGCTAAATTTATGTACGTACCGAAAAGGTTTGTAGATAAAATTATAACGACTGAATGTGATGCGAATGAAATTAGGTAGCCTTCACGGAATACATGATAAATACGGTCAGAGAAATTTCGTAAAATATTATGTTAACTTCCAGTCTAAAATCGGTCTCAACCGCGTGATGATTAGAAGGATAAACTCGGCGAGTTGATCAAAGTTATTAGTAAACTAGACTGAAGCTGCGTAGTACTCAGTTGATCCGCTTCCGTTATGCGACTGAGAGAAACACAACCTAAAACTGGAAGCAATTTTCGTTGAACAAAACCTAGTGTTTTGCAACCATACCATAGTAGTAATATATGGCTAGATGAAAGTACACATTGAATTACCAATGTGGTCGAAAAAACTGTAAGAAAATTTGTAGAACAGTTAAGCTGGAGACGATGACTTTTGCACGAGAAGTTGACAAGCAAATCTCTTTTACTGTGGGCTTATCGCTATATAAAAGCGATTGCTTGTGTTTATCGAGTTGTTCCTATTAGGACACTTAGGTAGCTATTTTAATACGTTTGAACTCGCAGTCCCGAAAAGTATGGTTCTTTTTTTCAAATCCACGATATTTATTTGAAAATATCTATTTAACTGTACGCTATGGTTGCCGTAAACTTTGGTACACCTTGATGCATCATTGGGCCATAAGGATTGTCCAAACTGAAGTATCTCTGCTTTGACCGAATTGGTTAAACTCATTCGATTAGCAATGATACCCCATGCTCCGTATGAAACGTCACATGCCTGCAATTGATCCAATACAAGCGAAATTCACATGTAAGCAAATGTGTCTATAAGTGATTCATTAAACAGATCTTTGAAAAGCGATACTCTTCGGAAAACTCAAAATAAGTGTGTTAAATTCTGGGATTTTCCACATTCCAAAGTTTGAGACAAAAGGTTCATCTGTAAGTAGTATATAGATAACGGAACGCTTTGAAACTGAAAGCAAGTAGGACTGTCCTAAAAGTGGTACACACGACTTATGATATCAAACGTTTTCCCATATATACTTGGATTCATTATATGTGGATAATAAAAGGCTGTATCCATGAACGACAGATTTACAAATCACTGAGACCTATCGAAACCCCGAAAGTTTTCCCATAGAATCTGAGGTAGGTCATGCTGTGTTTTTAGGTCCATTGCGCCACTTGTGAACTTTGACGCCACGTTTTGAAGCTATTTTATGAAAACAATAAGGGTCGCTTGGCACCTCTTCATTTTGTTGCCTTTGTCACTGAGCCGTGTCATTCCACTTCCCGTCAACATGTCTTACCTGACTATTTTATCCATGATGAAGGCAACTTGTTACATTATCCAGAATTACGTGAATAGCTCGTTCGAAAATATTGTCCAGATTGAAGAGCGTTATCCTCTGGAAACCCGCTTCGCCCTGAAAATCGATAGACCTGTTTAGTTTGAGTGGACACAAAACTTTCGTATAAGACGGGTTTTTGTTAGGTGAATACGAACCAGGATAACATGTTGACACACTATCATTATTTATTACCCAACGTTCAGAGGGAAAACTGTTGCGTGATGGCACAATCCGTTAAGGGAAATATCGTATCGTCAGTTTGTCTCTACAGTGCACTCACCATCACATGCTGGTTCCCAGTCTAGCATTGTCTATCAAATGCTGTGTGCGAGCAGTCAGGTGTTATCGACCGTGGCTCGTGGTGGCCAAACACTGAATCGATGAAGTCGAGCGACTCGACTGGAAACGGGCGTGCATCCACCCTACGCACAGTCAGCTAATCTGGCTGTGGTCTCAGTGGTGTGTTGTGCCAGTTCGTTCACCCGACTCAGTTAGGAGGCGTGACCGTTCAGTAAGTCATTTGATCTGCACGCCTAAATTTGGCGCAGGGACAGTTGGTACATATCTCTTCTACTTGCTATGTCTAAACGATTTTGACATCTCGTCGCAGTCCATTTGCAGCTGAAATGCACTGTTAATCACCAGAACGAATGGGATTAGCAATTAATTTTTTTTTGTTCGACAAGTGTGAGCTGGAACGGGATAAAATCACAACCAATCACCACAATACAGTGAGTGACTACAAAACGTAGTCTTAGTTCATCTTATCCAGTCGTGCAAAGTTTAAACCACGAAATCTGTTGGGTATCATAAGTTTGTGATTAGTGTGACCATTCGTGTGCTCTGATCAAATGAATGTATACCACATTTTCCAGGTTCACCCCTCCCTAGCTTGGGAGTTCTCACATCGATAGAACTTATTATCACAGTACGCCGTGTGGTCTCTAATATTGTTCAGTTTGCAACCGATTGATAATTTTACACATTTACAATTGAGAATTCGGAAAGTGCTTTTAAGGTGGATCAAAATCAGCGTGCTGTGGCTAGAATAAGCTGCAATATCTTCGTTCGCCATATTTGTGTACCATGCTTGTTCTTAATTGTACTGAACGTCATCAGGTGATCAAATCAGTTCCAGCTTATCTGCAATCGATAGTTTATCAAAAATCGTCAGATCGTGACCCATGTCCCCAGACCAAGGAGAATGAAGCCGACCTTGTTGCATATGGTTAGTCATATCCACCTGCTGTCTATGTCAAATCCAGCTTCGGTACTCGTTTCAGGTCCAAAACCTCGCTAACTTCCTCAGCCGATCGACTGCCATATGACATTATTTTCGTCGTCTCAGGCCAAGTGCCAGTGGAACCAGAGTTAATCAACGAATCTGCAGAACTTATGACCTCCACGAAACATAAATCACTACGTCATAGTCACTGTGACGCACACAAGAGTAAGCGTTATTTAGGAACCTTAGGGGATGCCTCTTCACTGAGCATCTCGAAAGTGGAATAATCGGAGCGTTACGCATCTTCCTTTTGCCTGGGCACGACCATGTGCGCATTTAGAAGCCACGTCATTGAGTGCCAGCATCACCTGCGCTGGTAACGCACATCAGCTATTGACGGCCCATCCAGACAAACAATGTACAGAGTGAAGTCGTCCTGGTAGCTGCTTGAGAGTTGTAGTAGGACGACCCCGGAGTCTGTACACATTTCGGACAGGAAAATCTGTTCTGGGCTCCTCCCCAATGTCACCTCGTAAAATGCAAAGTACCACAATGAGGTCACCGCGGCGTCGACGGTAACTCTGGGGATACATGTTCATATACTCTAGCCGCTGGTTCTAGGAGAGACCCTTCACCCAAACCACTATACGCGTGGCTTCTCTCTGTACTTTTTCAAGTTGGGATACCTCTTTGTTTACAGAGTAACACAAACAGTTGATTAGCGTGCAAGCCCCACATACATACTTACGCCTACACTTATCATTCCGTTACTTCTCACGCTACCTATTTTGGTTCACTGATTGAAATATCTTTGCGCTGTTCTCGTTCCTCGTTTTCCCAGCCAGTGGACAACAGCATGCTTTCTAGGTGGGTCACATATTCTACCCAACCACCTGTGTTCCTCAGAGGCAAACAACCATTTTCGTATACCGTTTCATGCCCCATACGTCAAAACAATCTTAGTAATTGTAGACTGTACACTGGACCCTAGCTCAGACAGTGTCAACTACGTGAAATTCACGTGGATTAATTAGACTGGAATTGATTGACTGCTGTCGACGAAGTGAGACAATCAAGGGTAAGATAGACGAACCCATGAGCAGGTATGCCTGTGTGTGAGCTTGTGAAAATTTCATATTCGCCACGGGTGATGAATCAGCTGTGATACACACCGGTCAATAACAAGACTGACGGGAGACCAGGTCAATCATAGAATTGAGAACCCGTTTACCAGACATTCACTGAAGCAGCCAACTTCAAACTGAATAAGTGGATTCGGGAAAAAATGTATGAAAGGACGTACGTACGAAAGACACAAAAGTGGTTGATAAATTTTCAGGATGAAGGATATTCTGCACCCAAATTGCTGAGCTTCGGCTAAGACAATGGACTTCAAAACAGTGTTCATGTTTTAGTCGCCCACTGTTGAAACGACATCTTATATCAATTACACCGTTGCGAGTTGGGGATTGCCAGTTATGTGGTGATTAATGCTGACTTTTTTAGACGGACACTGTGTGACTAATTCTGGCGTTCTTGTTTTGTGTGACCTTGTAAACACAAGGCTCAAGTGCAGCTGTATAGTTAGTCTTCAGCCCTTTTTTACGTGTTCCTGCTTGTACTTACTAACTCCAATTCATGTTAATCGCTTCCAAGCAATACAGACCCCCTAAACATATGTGACTAGCCAGAATTTGATTGCGTTCGACTGAGAACTCATGGTTACTGAGCGACTTACGGATGGTCGATAAGTGTGTAGCGTTTGGTTTCTGAATCAGAATCTTGTTCATACCAGTCAAATCCCGATACAGTTTGGGATGGCTTAGGCAAACGAATCGTGAATGAATAGAGGAATCCGAAGGTTATAGACCGAGTATATGAGAACATGAATAGATACGGTAGAGTGAAAACATGTGGAAAATAAGACAGAATAGAGAGCACTGCGATTAGTCGGACAGGTTTGCTAAAGTGTTTATTGAGTTGAAGAAATAGGTAGTTAGAAGTTTTAAAGAAACACTAACAGAAGATGGAGATTTTCTGATCTAACCAAATCGTTTTGCTATTCTTCTTCGAAAAGGAGCACTCGACTGGAGCTCTATTATTGTTTGATGTAATCAATAGTGCATGATCATTTCGGACAGGATTTTGTTTAGCAAGTTGTTATAACTGAATCCTACTAAACACGAACGCGAATAACTGCTATGACTAACGGAGAACGAATAACGCGAACAGAAACTCCTTCCGATTGGTCACCCCAAACTGCGAACGACAAGAACCAATGAGAAAACGGACAAGACAGACTCCGGATAAGCAATGTATTTAGCCACCTGACGCTTTGCAAATGTACATGAGAAACTGGTCTGTGTTTATTTAAAATAATTGATCTTGCGATGGCATGAGCGCGCGAAGATATATTTGAATCCCACGCCGATGCCTATCCCAGTAGCGGATTGCGATATCTATTTTCTGACTGCAGAATCGTGTTCTTCGGGTCAGGTTTACCTTGGCCCTGACACGAGTACAGTCCGTAGTTTACAACCTGACAAGCTACTGACAATCTAAACACAACACCTACTCCAGTTCGATCCGAACTTTGAGCACTGGACAGGTGAGACTGTTTCTATGACTCAGCCTGTTACTATATGGGCCTACGTGACATAAGTAACTCTGTCGATATGATCAATGCATCACCCAAGTTAGCCCACTTGGTCATCGGACCAACCAGGCCATCCTAATAGGTGAAGATCCAGTCTCATCGTAACACTGGAACTGGAATAGAACGGTTTTCGCTTTATTGTTCTCAGGAGGCACCAGTACTACGACCAGTTCCAAAAAAATGTTTACTACTCCCAGTCTTCTCAAAGCGCGTTATTCACGAATGCAAAGCTTTCTTGTCAACAGTTACTATGTATAGATTGAACAACACCCACAATTGATCACAGCTGTCGCATTTCCATAGACTTTCCAGTGGGCAGTGGCGAAGATGTGCACTACTGACGAGCTCTAATGTGAGCGAAACTCGAGTCTAGTGATTCTGCAGTTCGAAGGGGGCCGACTGGGAATGCGACAGCTGCGATCAATTGTGGGTGATGTTCAATCTATATGAAAATCAAAATCCCCTACTATTCATCAGTTACTATATAGTTCATCCATCTTTCCAATTCTCTTCTGCGTGCCACATTCTAACGGTTTGTGAAACTTGATTACGTTCGGACAATTTGTCCATTGAATCATGTAAAAAGAGCGTCGAAACCCAGAAGTGCTGATTAGATTTAACACGTACTGTCTATGTGTCGCAGATTGCGATCGCATGTGAAACTGGTCATTTTATACATACACGATGGGTTGGCAATGTCAATCTGTTTGAATAGTACTCCGAATCTCAATGATTCTACTTTTTACTCGCATTTCCAAATCGATCCATGGGTCCGAGAAAACTATTTCTACTTGACATTTAGACAATCGCAATGAGATGATTCAGTAGTCGAACTTGTGAGACTAATAACCAGCAATGAAGTAGACGCAGCTCATTGCCTGTCATGATGCAGTAGAACTAGAAGACCGGGTACAGTTACAATTTTATTTTGAGCCACAAGTAATTTTATGAATATCTGTACACAAAGCAATTGGCCAGACGATGTGAAACGGTATGGCAACAATCACACTGTGTTGTTCAGTTGCGTGAATCGCAGAGGATTCTCCTGGTTGGTATATGGTGAACCAACAGCATCATGGCAATCAGGATACTCGTGTTTGGTTGTAGTCGTGTTGTTATGATTGACGGACCCCGAAACTATAGCACATTGCGGTCTGCAAACAGCTGCCCTTGTAAGCTACGATTACCATAGGTAAGTACAAGTTAGTATGAAAATACATAGCGTAGGCGTGAAACAAACATAGATGTTACGGTTCGTATTCATCGGTCGAGGTTGAGTTGGTTGCAAAAGTGACACTATCGACCAAATCGTCCAGGTGATTATTTGCGATAACTGCTTTGAAGAGTAAGCCCATATCATGAAATAAAGATATACACTATTATTTCGCTCGGATGGAATTTACAACTATAACGTTCCATGCTAGTTAGTACATAGTCTTTCCTTGATAAAAGTGTTTTTGATTCCATTTTTCATCAAGTGTGAAAAACAGATTGTGAAGTTGCTACCCTCACGCGTCATACTAATAATCCTGGAGGATGGCTTTTCTACTAACTGTAGTTCGGAAGGTTACTAGAGTACTAAATGTCGAATTTCACTATGACCACTCGTCTGAGACTGGACGACAGTGGGTCAACTGGGGATAGTATTAGTATTACACGCAAAAAAACGAAGGATATAGGTTACACTGACTAGGAGTGTAGTGTTACTGCCTACGTATACAGCTTTACACTCTGAATGAATAGTGTGGTATATCGAATACGGCATCCCGATTGGTCTACGGCGTCAGTAAACATGATCGACCTTCCGGTACTATTCCTGTGTTGTGGTCTGAACGACTATGACATTAGCCAATTCAGTACACTCATAAAGACACCAATGAACAACACAAAACACACATCGCTATCCGGTTTCGATAAGTCAAGAAAAGTACAGATATTGTACTGGCTGCCGTAAAGTCTATTTTAGTTCAATTCTACCACGTGCGTCATTCGTACTAATCGACTGAAGCGGAACAAACCTCAGTTAATCGATTACCATTGGTGATATTTTGAAGGTGAATTACTTCATTGTAAAAGAGTGAGGGGCCCACGTGGATTCTATCTGATTAGGCTCAAGTTAACCTGACGAGGTAAGAAGAATAAACGCATGATTCACGTTGTACTTCTTTGCATTTGGCTGTAAATTGCACATAGTGACAAATGAAGGCATACACTCGCCCCAATCTGAGGTAATGGATAGTTCGTGGTGCCACCGAACCAGTTAGGCGTAAGTCTCGAATCAGTTCATGATTGATGTACCGAATAGTGTCGCGCTCTTGGTCAACTTGATGAAAAAGGTTACAACGGGATTACGGCTACAGAAAGCGAACTCAATCTGCTAGATAAACAATACCCATGTTATAGAGAAACAAATGTGTTTGCATTGACAATTGCTGTCGTGCGACAATCGTGTTGCGTTTTGATTGACCCAATCGTTATTACTTTTCCCGACTCTACTTTATTCAATTCAATTGTTCATGTCTGACCTGTGTTCAGACAACTTGTTTTAATAGTTCTGTGTAACACACAAATTGGTAACAGCATCCGACCGTTGTTCTGATTGGCTAGTGTTGGTCGAATTCAGTTCTGCTCACAACAGTCCGTTCTTAAACTGTGATTGGTTGTACGTTGCCTAGTGGGAAAACCTCTACGGTTCACTCTCATTACAACTACTAACGGTATTGAAAGTCTCTATCCTGGTTACGATCAATACTTATAGATGGAGGCTTCCGTGTGTAGTCAGAGCATGTGTCAGATCGCATGGGTTTACTACGATCTAGTCGATCGAACGATCCAAATACCATCAAGCCCAAGAGAAACGAATTAGCCTGACTGGTGGTCTTGCATTGTAGATTAATCAGTAGGCAGACCAACACAGTGAGTATCGAACATTGACACAGACATGTATTTGTGACAAGAACGTCTGGACTAGCACTGGCACTATGAAGCTGTCGCTCAATAACACCATTACAGTTTCGGTCAAAGTTGCATGTATCAGCAACCACTATCTGATCAAAAATCGAAGCATATCTTATAGCAGAGTTCGACAAGAAGGTAGTTTGAAAGTTGTCGATTAACACGACAGGTTAACAGGACAAAATGAGACTCAGTGTTTCAGATACTAGTGAATTTAGAAAAACTGAAAGTAAACATTAGAAAACGCGCTTAATCAAATTATAAACGGTCCTTTACAACGCCCAAATCGAGTAGGCAACATAAAACCACCTTGAATCTATTTGATGGTACAATAATGAATTCTTGTACTTATCTCCAATTCGAAATTACGGACTATCAAACTTGTATTTTTATAACCCATGAGCAGTAGAGGACGTTGGGTGATGTAATTTAAACATCGCTCAAAACTGATTGCCGTTTTCGCATTTCAACAAACTTTTTACTAAACGCATGTCGAAAAGAAACACTAGACATGCGTTTCGCTTTTGTTGGAGCTCACCAGCAGTGCCTATCGTTGATACGATTGACGTTTGGACTCCGATCAAGCTGCTACTTAACGGTAATCGAAATACCGCTCAGCAAGTTTAATGATAGCCGTGAATTCCACTTGGGGAACAACCCAGTTGTGGGTGGGGGGGAAGTTGGAAGTAACAAGACAGTTACTATTTCTCCTTTAGAGACGATCGGGTAATCCGACCGTCACTGACAGACGAATGTGACTAAGTGATCGCTTATGATAATTCAGTCCTGCGTAGCGCGAATTCACCGACACAGTGGTCAACATGGCTGATGTCTACATTCTGACCGTGACAAAGATATACACTATTGGCGAGCTGGAAAAAGTGCGAAACTCGAATGTCATTCTTCTATTCGGAGGCGGCAGGTAGAAAGTTCTACTGGAATGTGAAAATTATGGTCAGTTGTGGGTGGTGTTCAATCAAAATCTCCTACTACTACTATATCGTTTATTTTGAAGAGTAATATACACATCTTCCTTGAGGGGAAGAACAAACGGTGACATCAAAATTAAGCAGCAAGTATGTAAAAAGGTGAATGTGAAAACAAGCTGTCTGTCAAATGTGAGACGCTGCACAGTTAGCAATACTGAACAGTTGACAAGTCCTCTCAAGAATAGCAAACGTTAATAGTCCAGTCATCAAATGAAAAGTTATTTGTGCCGTATATACCAAACGGGTTTTAGAATAAGAAAGAAAAAAAGATATATGCAAAAATAATTAGACAAAGAAAATGGAATAAACTATCAGTCTCACAAAATCAATAAGCTCTTCAGGGCACAAAAGTGCTATCACAGTCAAGGCTCACGCATCGGGACAGAAA
>JTDE01002281.1:16424-38335 GCA_014338405.1 Paragonimus skrjabini miyazakii | reverse complement strand
TTGATCTTTCGTAACGCGGCGGCCGGGGCATGGTATACGATGCGAAACGCTTTATCTGTGTCTGTTTGTAGGTCACAGCCGATCAAGTGGGCCAGACTGGATGAGTTAACGTTCTTTGTTGTTCAGAAGCGACCAATATATCCTGAACCACAGGAACAGGCAAATGAATAGATCAAAAATGAGGCAACATTGTTAGGCATATTATCTTTCAGATTAAGTGGCACTGTCCGTTTTGATTGGAACGTCACGATAGGACTTGTAGCATAATAGGTACTACCGATCGCGTCAGTTAGTTGGCCCGTTATCAGCTCGGCTGCCACGTCCCTTGTGAACGGAAAAGTTACATAGATCTTTTTCTTATCAGCTGTGTATACTGGGGCTTGCATAGGTCTCTCTTGCATGTTTCTGGTGACAAATTTCTTAGAATAGGCGTTACCAGAAAGGATATCCTGTAACATGTTTAGCTCAAATTCTACCGTGTCTTCCGCACAAATTCTTTTTGCTCTATTTGTCAAGTAACGTACAAGACCCCGTTTCAGACCAATCGGTACATAGCTGTGGAAGTGTAGATATTGCCCACTCCAGGTTTTCTTTCTATATACACTTCGCTGTAACGATCTATCTGATCTGCGCGTTAGTACTACGTCTAAAAATGGCATGCGGTCATCAGTTTCTTGTCCCAACGTGAACACGATGTTCTTGTGCGCCTTGTTAAAAACGGTCAAAAACTTTTGTAAATCTCCCGTCTTGTCCACTACGCAAAAGACATCATCTACATATCACCGATAGTAACTGGTTGTTCTGATCATTTCGTCCAGCTCGTTACTCTCGAGCATGCTCATAAAAATGTCCGCCAGTACCGGGCCTAACGGTGAGCCCATAGCTACGCCATCAATCTGGCGATAAAGCTCACCATTGAATTAGAATTGAATGTTACTAGCACAGAATATTAATGACTCCTTCAACCGAGGCACAAGTAGGCTGACGTTAATCCGGCGATTTTCGACCAAGGAGACATTGGTACATGGGGAGGAAACATCCAAGGATAGCATTTTATTGTCTGATACATTGAGTTTAGGAATAGAATCTACGAATTCAAATGTGTCTTCCAAGCTGTATTTCGTAATTTCTCTCTTGACCGGCTCCAAGATCTTCACAAGCCATTGCGCAACAGCATGATAGGGCGAATAACACCCAATCGCTTTACTCTCATACTATTTTTGATCAATAACTTCTCTTACTGCTTCTTGATTTGATATATAATTGTACCAGCCTAAGATGAGACTTCATCGAAAACAGTTCTGTTCGCTGAAACCAAAATTGTTCTACATTATTTCTACGGGGATTTTCAAGCTCATTAAAAATAAACGCTTTCCTTTTGATGTTAAAATATTTTTATATGTGTTACTTTCGTGCAGTTTGGTTCGTTTAATATACCTTCTAGGTACTTGAATGAGAGACAAATTGTTTAAATCAATACGGTCCAAGATTTTGCTGTGGGGCATAATTCCGAGTGTGGAGTCAAGGGTGAAATGAGATGAATGTATTTTCCTTACTTATACCCACAGCTTGTTGCACAAACTTTATGGAACACAAAATAGTGTCCAATTGCTCCAGCTGTTCGTTCTATTTACACTTCAAGAAAATGACTGTTTTATGTTAATAAACATCTCACTTGAATTGAATTCATATCCAAATATGAATGCATATCAACAATTTCGGTCATTCCTCAGTTCAAATGGATTAACTTTGACCGGATGTATGTGTAACTCCAACTCTCAACAACGACGGTAATGTATGAACTGACTTTACAGGTTTATCTATCATCACTGATAAACAGTAAGGAATTGGGTTAACATACGTAAAACACTATTCACAACTGTCGGTAACATTCGCATATCCATAGATTTTCCAGCCAGTCTGTTTCGAAAAGAAGCACTATACTCGAGTTTCACCAATGTTAGGTTTCGCCAATAATGCATATCCTCGCGATGGCTAAAACTCGAAGTTGCGTTACGTTCTCACGCGACAATCTAGTTGACCATGAGCATACTGACTACATGGTCTTATGTAAAAGCTCCGTCACATTCACTTTTGAGTAGTGCTCAGGTTGCCAGATAGTCTCGAGGGGAGGCACAGAAACTGTCCTGGTAACTCCGTCAAGTGACCCCAATACTAAGGTGAACTTTTGCTGTTAGTGTTTTGTGAAACAAACAGATTATAGAGCCCGTAGTCGTTCTGAGTATCACTTGCTTCGTCAGCAACAGCGGTGAAACACCGGACAGAAAAACCTTTCGGCAATAGTTTCTATTGTGAAATACCATGAACTTTGCGCTGGTATTTCACACACAAAATAGAGCTCCCAGTGGCAATATTAATCAGAATCCAGAAAGTGATACAAAACTTATTTGGAAAAACTCGGGGTTATCAAGTTTTTCGATGAAGATATTGGCCTACGCGAATGCTTCAACCAACAGAGTGGCTTAATTTGCTAGCATCACGTGGTTCACTTTGACGTTTGAGGGCCTTCACAATTATGCTTGGCTTTTTAACAGTCGCTTTGTCTTCTGGGATGCCTTCTCTCTGTATAATGCGATGCAGTTCCTGCATCGTGATCGATTCTTTCTCTGTGGTTGTGGTCTGCTGTGGCGTACCACGTGAGATATAAAACAGCTTGTCAAAGTCAGCTGGGAAGGTTCCTGAACAGTAATGTCCCATACAAGTCCCAAAACTTGTGTCATGAAAACAAACCAAACAAATATTTTAACAGGGGATCAAATGGGAAATGATTCAACTTGGAATCTGAAGCAAAGGTATTATACCCATACATCGTCTAAAACACAGCATTTTCAAAATATTGAAATCGTGTGTTTGTGGGGTATGTGCAAGCAGAAACAACAAGAGAAGCAGTCTACTTCAAGATATTGCCACCAAACCAAAATGGTGGTCATTTTTCAGAAATTCGAACTTGAATTCTTCAAAATTCTAGGTCATACTCTTTACTCTTGCCACAACATTGGCTAAAATCAGACTACCTAATTGCCACTCCTTAAGTCGCACTGATTATCAAGTCATGTCAAGTATTTCGGCCTTACTCCTCTTTTTAATCTCAGTTTGTCTCAGGGACTTCTTTTCCAAACTCCACCTTGACATTTTCTTCATCAGGCATTTGGAATCTTCTCTTAACTCCCTACAGCTAATTGGGCGTTTTGTTCAATGATACACTCTCCTACACCCGCTACACCGTTCTCATTCTGCGTTTATCAATCCTCTCACTAAGATTTAAACTTGATGTTTGTATCTTTTGTTTCGTCTAGTCCGAATTCTGTCTTCCGAAAGTTCATTGCTGACGGTAGCTTCTCTTGAAAAATACTTTCTAGCTGTTTTTACTTCCACTACTGATGCAAACTGTGCTCGGCTGTTTCAGTGAAGTCCTGATCATGGGGTTATCGATTGGATAGGACAGAGTGGTTCTGTTCATTCTGCTTTCGAAATGATCGGACAAGCTGAACACTATTTATACAGGGTTGTGGTTGAGCGTTTGGATTTGATCATTCGACCATGCGTATTGTGAGGTTGCTGGCTTTGTGGTTAACATACTAGTCTCACAAGCACGGGGGTCAGAGTGCAAACTTCGATCTGCACAAGGATATGCACTACTGATGAGTTCTAATGAGACCGAAACTCGAATCTGGTGCTTTCTTTTTAAAACCGGCTAGGTGAAAGATTTGTCTGAATGCGATGATTGCGACCAACTGTGGGTGGCGTACAATTTGGAATATACTAATAATGCTTAGTCTTCGTGGTTCATTTTCATGAATTCGTCAAACGTTTGATCCACTTTTACTAGAGAATCTGCACACAGGCACTCAGTTTGTCCTTATTTGCCTCACTATTTATGTACTCAAGAGCCAGTTATTGAGTAACGTGAAAAACACTTGCATTAATACTTTCGGTCGTGTTTTTGTCTCTTCATTTTTGTTCATAATCTGTTTTTGTTTCCAATCGTACTTATATGCTCATTGTTCAGTGCACCTGGTGAGTAGATGTAGTCGATAACCCACCTGCCAGACGCAGAAAGAGTCTGACTTAGGCTTGACTAATTAATTTGAACTAGTGCATTAAGCGTAATCATTGTGTGTCCTCGCTGGATTATCGATCCGATTCGAGTGAGGTGAAATCAATCTTCTCAGTGATGGTCTCATAAGCACGCACGCACTTTCTTTGACCTGATTAGCTTGATTGCCAAAAGGTGAAGGTCGATTCGTCAGTTGTTCGTAGCAAACAGAAACACCTTTCGACAGCACTTTTCCGTACTGTGGCACACAATAATCTTGTCATCATTTGGTAAATTACGCACTTTCAAACCCACCGGAGTCAATCTGAACCTCGTAGTTATTAAAGCATACTGGGGGATTTTTGTTTAAAATGAATTATATTCCAGTCAAAACTGATACTAACTCTTACATTCCCTTGGACTCTTTAGTCAGCTCCTCTCGAAAAGAACCACCAGACTCGAGTTTTATTAGCGTAAAAGTTACGTAAGATAACCAGAAGGTGGGTAACCCCAGTGAAATTATATATGTGACACGTGAACAGCAGTATACCAAGTAAACATGAACAACTAAAACCGGATAAAAGATGTTGGATTTTGTCAAAATCCTATTGGCACAATAAAGATTATTTTGACAGTTAAGGATCACCGACTGAAACAGTGAAAGCTTTTGAGGTGAGGCTGAAGGAGGAGTTTATGTGACAGTAGCCCTTGACTTGTAATTTGTTTGCTGGATGAAGCTGTATGAGTACTGAGGTGAAGAAAATTCACCATAAGGCAGTGTACTATTGAGTTGGTATGGCGGTGTGAAGGCAGGATGTCTTGCTCAGCATGCTGCGTAGCACTGAATAGTCATTTCCCTTGATGCATTCAACAGAAGTGTGACAAAACCTTAGTGGTTGTTGTGGCAGCGTTCGATGTCACAATCCATGCCAAACAGTGAACCAGGTACTGTATTGTTAGCACCGTCACTGACGTTGATGTCTGACTGGAACCGCTGACCATGTCGGGCGTTCCATGTCAGGCGCTGTGTTGGGCCAGTTTTATATACCGCCTGCCTTACGGTTATCTGTGTTTTCGAAGCTGCCATATCATGAATGGGCTGTCTAAAGATAGTTGAGTCGTTTCTCAACCTGCTCAGCCTATCTGTCAAGTCGCCACGACAGGCTGTAAATTCGTGACCCAACTTTTTCGCACATAGGCTGACTAGCAACTTGTTGACAGCCAACGTAACCAAGAATCATGGAAAACGGCACTCAGCTTTTCACTTTCCATCCCTCTCTCTCTCTTTGGCTTGCTTAGCTAAGTAAGTCCCGCAATCCTTACTCAGGCTGTTTATAACTCTGCGTTTCAGTTCACGGCGGTCCTGGCCGTCTTTGGAATCACTGGATTCAGCAGATGTTTTTCCCGCTGAATAAGCAGAACTGCTCTGTCTGCGTTGCTCCTTTGGAAAAGACCTCTGTGGAAGAGGTTCGCAGAGGTGTTGGAATTTTTGCTCAGGGTTCGATTAGGTTTGTGACATGGGCGGTTTAATTGTCAGTACTGTTTAGTAGACGTTTCACGTGCTTTTTTCACTCAATTTCCAACTGAGTTTATGAGCAGATGATGTCTGAGTAAACGATAAAACGAGGCTTAATCTGAGTCAGGGTGGTTGCTCCAAAATAAATGATGGTCTACATTTGAGTAGTTCGACCGACGGTTTATGAATATCTCTCATCCATGGTTGAGGTGTATATGGTGGTCTCCGTGTTACGTATTGCCGCCAAGTATATGAATATCTCTGCTGCAATGGTTGTGTCGAAATATTCAGAGCATCACTGGAGGCCACATCAACCGCATAAATTCAGACAAGGATACATTGGGGTGAGTGAAGAGACGGAAAACAGTTGTGCCCTGCAATTTGAAAAACAGGCCAGACTAATTTGAGGAATTTTAGAAGTTTGTTGGCCATCCTCAAGTATGAGTTGTATGCTGACTGCCACCGATCAGGTTTATCAAAATATCATCGACATGGATTCTATGCAATCCACCTAAATCAATCGTTGTCGCGTATTTGGCTAATACGTCGATGAAACCAGAATGACGAATGTTTGAGCTGCACTAAGTGGAGTTTTTATTTTTTATAAATTGAACATCACTTGCAATTGATGGCATCTGTCTCACTTCCACAGACTTTTCAGTAGGCCCCTCTCGAAAAGAAGCACTAGGCTTGAGTTTGCTCTTGTTAAATAACAATCAAAATCCCCTACAACTCAGCCGTAATCAGAAAATCGCTCAACAGTTTAAGGATTTCTGTGAATTTCACATGCAGAGAAGTCCTAGTCGAGGGGTTATCAAATGAAGTTAGCAGGACAGCTAATGTGTCTATTCTCCAGGCGATCGAGCAGTCTGAGCATTACACATAATGTGGTGGATTGTCAGGCCGGAGGTGCGAGTATTCCCACTCTCGGCAAAATACCTCAACGCAGGGGGAGGCACGTCCACAAACACCTAACGATCGGATGGCGAACAACGGGAGCAATCAGATGAGTTATCGCTCGACCGGATCGGACCAACGGGCAAGACATTGCAGGCAAAATAGAATGGACGACGAAATCGGAGGCACGATTATTCCAACACTCGCAGTAATATCTCGACACTGCCGTGGAATACGACCAAAGCCCACTGTGGATAGACGGAGGACAACACGAGCGACCGGACGAGCCACCGCTCAGCGAAATCGGACCAACGGACGAAGAATGGTAGGCGGAACGCCCCCCTTCGCTAGACGGCGCCGATCGCACACATAAGTCGGGCAGAAGTGCATACGACGTGTGGGGCGGGTTGTGAACTGGAATTATGACTCAAAAACGCGAGCGCGCGTGTGGCATGGTAACTAGCGTGTTGGACAATAAAGATTGTGCTTTATTGGACGCCTTTTCGCCACAATAAGCGAAAGTGGTTGTATGCCTACGTATGATGACTCAGTCCTGTCTAACGCGAGGTTAACGGCACAGTGGTCTACACGGCAGACCCATGGAAGCAAGGTCGCAGTTATAGACCAGGTCATGACAAGGATACGCAATACTGGCGGGCCCTGACAAGAGTGAAACTCGAGTCTAGTGCTTCTTTTCGAAAGGGGCCGACTGGAAAGTCTATGGGAATGCGACAGCTGCGATCAACTGCAAATGTTGTCCAATGTATACAATTCCATTTTATTAGAAAAACAATATCCATTTTATAGAGACGCAACAATGTGTACGTTAGCTTTACTACTGGGTGGCAGTCATATTGCATTTTGATTGACCTGCTAGGTATTGGTGTCCACCGACTGATTCAGAGTATTTTGGTTAGGTGAATCCGACATAAGCTGTTTTTATCATCAATCTATAACGAACAAACTTGACGCATACAAATGGTCGCTTCTCTGACCTGTTGGTTCTGATTGATCCCATTTCTGTTCGCAACAACGTTTGTGTGAGCTTTGTATGATCATTGGATGACCTTGAACTAATCATTCTCCATCGACGAATCTACCCCAGTTCAATCTAATCAAAATCGTATCTTTTTTCTTCTCGATTATGGCCACAAAACTGTTATTGAACAAAAGACTAGGGAATCAACCATCTGATTGCGATTACAACTGATTTTGAAAGAGAAATGTAGACTGCCAAACTCTGACTGAGCAAATCAACCTGACCTTTGTCTACAGTTTCTAGAGAATTATTAATACATAAGCATAACTGATAAGTAATGTGACAGATCTATCAAGTTTGAAGAGAAACAGTCGCGAAATGACTAGACTTTGGCTGGATTCGAACCAGCTACGGGAGCGTCGTGTCCAAATGTGGTAAATTACCAACTGAGCTATGAAGTCACGTCGGCAATCCAGAAGTGTCACAGTTGAATTCAGCTACCTACCTGACATGAGAAGTGAAAACCTGATTGCGCGCACAACTTCACGTGTAACTGTGGAGACAGACGTGTTGGACAGAAGTCATGGTGTAGAGATTAATGAACATGTTTCAAAGCGATGGTTCAACTCAATGTAACAGCTTCAAGACAGCCTGTAAGAACACAGACTATACCTTTTTCCATACTGGTTTCTCTTTTAGGCATAAGAATTTATCTTTCGTGCAAAAGCCTTTCGTTTTAGTGCAGTAGAATTTCTCAATTGTATTTTCAGGCTGTGGAACTAGCCTATGATTGGTCTAGTGGACTCATAGTTTGCGGCCTTTTTGATTGCGACTGCTCGCATTGGCTACTGCGCTAGGACAATGTCCGAGGGAGCACGAGTTGTGAAGGCCGTTATGTGGTCCAATCAGGGTATAGAGTCCAGCCCAGATGGGGCAGAGAACATAAGCCAATGATTGGACTACATAACGGCCTTCACAGCTTAAGTGCTCCCTCGGACATTGTCCTAGCGCAGTAGCCAATGCGAGCAGTCGCAATCAAAAAGGTCGTAAAATCTGAGTCCACTAGACCAATCACAAGCCACTTCCACAGCCTGAAAATACAGTGGAGAAATTCTACTGCACTAAAACAAAAGGCTTTTGCACGAAAGATACATTCTTATGTCTAAAAGAGAAACCAGTATGGAAAAAGGTATAGAACCTGAATATTCAACCTCCGCCGGCCATTGCAGTGACTCTGCAACTTTGCCAAAAAAGTAATGCATAACAAAAATCGCCTCCATTACAGTCTAGTGAAGTTATCATTGGTAAACGCGATCGTCCATCACAATGTGTGGTGGTGACATCAAGGTTGCCTTGAAGAAGATAAAACTGATTTTGATGTTTTGCCTGAACTTATTTTAAGCTCACTCAGTTCGGCTTATTAACCCTGTTCGCAGAGGTTTTGTAAATGATGAGTAAACGGGGAATCATCCGGTAGTCTAACAGCTTACGTTCTCTTACTTCGTCCGTTGTTAACAGTCCGTTTACTGTCACAGTCGCAAACGTTAAACTTGCAGATTGCATACAACAAGTAAATAGAGATGAACATGGAATGAACATATACAAATCAAGTATAATGTGGACAACCTGTTGGGTTGCATAAACCAACTACACACACACAACACTGGCTCATGAGCTTCGTTAAAGGACAGTGACCAAGGAGGTTTTGACTGTGACAAGATTTTGAGCAAGCTAAGTGGACCAACTTGGCCGCTGGCTTTCGTGAGGTGCTTGGCAATCGACGTTGTGGGGTTTTGAGCGGGTGGTTCATCTGTCCACAATTTGGCTGGTAAGTATACAGCTGCACAGTTGCTATTCGTTTGAACCACGAATGCAGTTCGTCTACCTGCTACGTCGTCCACCTGTTCACCTGCAGAAATGACTGACGGCTATGTCTGCAAGCGACTGAACACATCTCGACTTGATCGAAACATCGCATGAGGCACTTATTCATTATGATGAAACTTTCCTCCATAAACTTCCGCCATCGATCGCACACCATCTCGTGGTAACAAGCCACCCATTTGATCCAGTTGGTATATTTTTATTAATGTGACCCGAATTTACTGGTCACTGGAGAATCTATCGTTATTCGAAAGGAATAGTCCGGAGACCTAATTGGGTTACGGTTATTTCACTTACATGGTACTTGGTGTAGTTGTATCCATGTTCAATCCCTGTTCACCGGTATTTGTCTGTTGTATGTAATTTATATGTTTTATGTTTGTGACGGGTGGAATTAAACGAAATGGCGACATAGCACGTTGGTAACACAGCATGGTAACACAGCCTCTGCTCTGGCGAAACTGTTATAAGGAATCTGGCACTTTCAGTTCTCTAGTTATGTTTAGTACGTAGACGATGCTTCTGTGAGAAGAAACCCATCAAGATTAAATATTTCCGTCCAAGAAGTAGTTTGGGGGTCACAGAAGTTTTGTGCATTGGGTGCTTCTTTGAAACACCGCAAAGGAACCATTTTCAGTAGATTAAAATGGACCCAATTCCATCTGGGTAGCAACAGCAAGGCAACCTCGTTGGATCAAACTCGACTTGCCTGCACACTGACCCCAGTATGGACCACTAAGTCGCATAAAACATCTTGTAATCATTCCTCACACTAAAATTTGGTCCAGAAACATAGACTAAGATTTAATCCAATGGCCTAAAGTGGAGCACAGCTCAACAGAATTTTACTTCCTGAATTCAGCAAGCTGTACACCTGTCTTGATGGGGTTGAGGGTAGGTTTGTGTGAAGATGTTTGTTTGTGGGTTTGAGTTGACCTGATTTACGCCCATCAAATGTCAGCTGGAAAGTGTACTTGATATCGTTCAGTGAAAACTGCTTGTGAATATGGGCAAACCAGTGATTCGAAGTGCGCAGTTACAAGATGAACCATAGATAGTTCATCTAGACCGAATTTTTCTAGGTCTTAATCCAATAACCAAGCAAACGTCATTCTATATGCTATTATTCTCATGTTTATATTGCGGTTTCTGACTTGCTACTGAACTCACATAAGAGTAGTCGAAACTTTTTTCTGTTACTGAAGAAATGGATGTGAACTGCCGTTAATTGACTCTTGCCTGGACATGGGTGATCTAACGCCATTCTAGTCAACGTTTATTTCAAGCGTTCACCTCTAGCCATTTTACCGTTGATTAATTTGTTGACCGTCTTCTGTCTTTACTCCTAATTGGTTGTAGATATCATTATTGTTTATCTCGATGCGCGTTCCATTATCACTGTACGAAGATTCTGCAATCGTCGTAAGCTGAGAACAAGAGATGTTAAGTGGAACGCTTCATTTCACACAGCGTGTAATGCTGTTAGATACTAAGAGAGATAGTGAGAAGTCCATAATACAAATTGGGAGCGCTAGCCTACTGTGTAGTTCTAATGAACCAAATTTATCCCATTCGCTGTGTTGAAGTGACATCAATCGGGTTGCCTGGGCGTGAAATGCCTCACCAAATAGAAAGATCTTCAAAGAATAAACACGTTTTGGGGTTCTCGAGATAGTGTATCTGGTTGGGGAGTGAAGATATTGTGTGAATTAATTGAGCTTGATGAATATTTTTGATTCCTTGGAATATCTCTGCTGATGCTATAAACCAAGAACGCATAAGGAACATCAGTTCTAGTATACGACGGACACAACTTGCTGGAAATGTTTTTGTTTGAAATGGTCTTCTGCTGTTAGTGTGTCAACTGTCACATTTCAGTAAGTATATCTAAAATTTTCTTTTAGCCACACAACCCGCTTTTCATAAACAACTGAGATGGTAAACACAGAATGATAATTGAAGTTTACGCGATTGCCAGTGGTTGTAACGTGCTTGAAGTCGATTAGTTTTTTGTCTCCTTAATTGAGATTCGGGGATATAATTTTGGCATGAACTCCACTATTCTAGTGCATTTTTTCGAAGTGAACTAACAGGAGAGCTTATCTTAATGCAGAGTGGATGGTGTTCGGTCTGTAATAATTTATACTTTGTGGACAGCTTGTTAGCAATCGATTTGCTGATGATTCTGCGCTCTTTCTCCAGAAGCTTATTCAGACCAGAAAAACTAGTTTCAACTTTGAAAATATAAATGGCAGGCGAGATGTTAATCAATATGTTAACACAACAGTTACAAGGCCTAGGAGATAAGAGTTGATAATGCGCTACACTCATTGATGTCGGTAGAGAGGTGGCACGTGACGAAGAAAACAGAAAGGGACGTAGTACAATCAGTTAAACAAATTGGTTACAGGGTCCATTATTTTTCACTGATCCGAGACAGAGTATAACGTACCTGAAATTCGGTAACTGTCTATCTACAACAACTTTAGCATTCACAGTTCCGGTTGTCCCTGCATCCAAACAGTTTCGAGCTATTTAATGATCTGATCTAATTACACGGATATTATTCACATCAATCCCATGACTTTAGTTCGAAGGTTAACCAAAAATTTGAGTAATTCTAATCATGGATTGATATTTAAAATTATTTCGGACAGGTTTAACAGCATATCTTTAATGATCCTCTGTTCTAACTGTTTATTCTGGTGTATTCCATCCACAGTAAACCTGTAAACAATCTCAGTTTTCATTTTATATACGCATTTATGAGTTCTCTCAAGAGATATCGGGACTTTCCAGTCAGCCGAATGAAAACACAGCATTGTTCCTGTTTGAAAAAGCCTGCAACTTACTTGATTCAAAACCCGACCGGTGGTTTCCGATGTATCTTTCATATATGGAACATTGGCAATCTTTTATCGATTCCTCGGAACCTTCGACAATGGGAGAACAATCCTTTAAAACTGCCTTTTGAGGAGCAAATTAGAGTTTTCCTTATTTATCAATTTGGCCGTTGTTTCTTCCGCCGGTTACTTCTGATCACTGAGGTGTGTACAAAGGTTTTTCGTCCTGCGGGACAACGGACTAACTATACTAACAGAAACCGGTTTATGGTGAGCATAGTCCAAGTTGGTCAGTTCTTAACGTCCGTGAACTTGAGATAAACAGTGGTCTTGGGATGCTGCCCTACTATATGATACAACCACTCTGAAACCAAAGGCTACCTTGTAACGGGAATGTAGCACTGGACAGTTGATGTGTGGTCTACAAGTGTTAGAATCATTTGTTGATTTACCAAATTTGTAATTACAGCAAATTCCAGTTAGTTCGCGCTCTGATGCAATCAGTCAACTCCTAAGAATTCCCAAAAATGCTACAGAAAATTGATGATTACATACAAATTCCTATTAATTCTCTTCTAGTTGGAGGTCACTCTGTGTGGCGAATCGACCGGAAGTCACTGTGGCTGATATGATCTGAAAAGGATTGATGTCAGAAATGAAGTACAATAAATAAATTTTATTATGAATGTTCACAGGTTGTCCTCAAAACCAGTGGACTGCGATTGAGTGTACCATCCAATATCATGTTTACACTTATGACCTGTTACGGTTTTTCCTCTACGTTTGGTGTACATTTCACACGACTACAATCGCCTGATAAGAATGGTCGATGATAACTGGTTGTAAAGCAGCCTCCTGTTGAATTCCGTAAACAAGAATGAAAAGCCGTTTTGTTCAAATAATCAGCCCGTAACCCTATTTCGTGCTCATAGTTTCTTGGACAAATTTTGTACCCTGTTATATATTTGGTTGTACTCGGATTTTGTTGAGCGACCAATGCCCAATGAAATACCTTATTACTGATTGGTTATCGAGAGTTTTTTGGTTAAAAAACGTAAACCACCCCCAAACTGACATTAACTTTTTTGTTCCGATGAGTTAGTCAGTCATGTTCCCGCAACAGAAGCGCCAAAATTCAGTTTCGTTCTTGTTAAAACTCATCAAGAGTGCATATCCTTGTCATGACTGGGATTTGAAATCTGGTTCACGTTTTCATAAAGCAGTAGTGTTAACAACTGTGTTACTAACTCCCAGTTTGGTATGATTGAAGTACCATATGTGGTCGCTCTGACTGTTATTAAACGAGAATAGATGTGAACTGTTATACGTAGTTGATGGGTTGCTGGTTTCACCCTCGGTCAGCACTGTTTACAAACAGTAACAGACAAGTCAGTGATAACAATAATCACCATTATAGTTATAACTATTGCTAGAATAGGATAGATATAATTTACACAAAAACCAACCATAGAGTTTCGATGTACGATGAACTACCGATAAGGAGCATAGATATTGTAGTGGTTGACAACCAAAATGCACAAAACATATTATAATTCAGACCCATTCATTAGAATTACTCAAACCATAATTGCATAATAATTTCATGTCTGATCACGTTTTCAGGTAATGTACCGTGCGAAGTCGGGACAACCTTCCTTTACACGACTTACTGTTGTCAAAACAGTAATGGAGCAACTGATTGTTGCAAAAATGTCAGGTGAGTCCATCAGAGGATGAATTTATTGTTTATCGTTACGAAATCTGTGTTACATACTGTTTCTTGGTGCTAAAGAGGACGTCGCACTTACTAGAATGGACAACAACCTTTAGCATCTGTTGCTAGATGTTGCTGGTTTGATTAACAGAACACTCCAAGTAAAATATACGTTTCCGTTCGACTGGTGCTCCACAGTTTCAGCCTTCCGAAGTTTTGAGATAGTTGTTAATTTTAGCACTTGTGTCACTGTTTTCAGTCCACACAATGGTACTCGTTAATGTCCTTGCGTAACACATATATTAGTCTTGACGGTAGATCTAGTGTCTTCTAGCTATCCTCAGAATATGCGTCGATAATCAATTTATACAGTTCTAAGTAAACTTTCGGGTCACATATTAATGATGATGTACACTTTAAAAATGTTACTTTAGTGTTATATTCTATCAAAAGCATATTAAATATCCCAATATTGTTATTTACTGTATGCTCAAATGCCTATTCCGCAACACCAGTACAATTAATGGTGGGCAGACAGATCCGTAAAAAAAACGAGAACTCTACTTAACAGTTATTCTTGTTCATCGAGAAGTCTTTTTGATTGTTAGTGTTGCCCAAGCTGATATTCATATATTCATATTACTAATAAATAATTCTAATTGGTAATATTATTAAGTAATTCATATATTTATTTTTATCATTTTTTACTACTGATGAGTAGTTTGGAAAACTTGTAAATTCACGAGACCCAGATAAGAAAAACGTAATTTTCGGCAGTAATCGAATCGAAGATAAAAACAGTACATACTCTAAACCCGCACGAAATCTTATTTTGCTCCCCACAGCAGAACTAGACGCATCATTTTTACTCGATATAATACTTGTGGGATGAAGTTAGAATTTTCCCTGTTTATTCGACGTCCCATCCGTTTGAACGTTTCCTAAATAATACCGAGCCAGACAAAGAATTTACACAAACCACATCTTGTTGTTGGATGGCAAATCCAAATGCCTCACCACAGCTCACAAGACAACCGTTAATAATAAATCACAGTTAGCTAGCTGTATTTCCTTCAACTGTTTCACACTGGATTGAAAGAGTGACAAAAATTGCTGTTGAGTAGTAGGGGATTTTGGTTTTCACATAGATTGAACATCACCCACAATTGATCGCAGCTGTCGCATTCCCATAGACGTTCCAGTCGGCCCCTTTCGAAAACAACAAGCACTAGGCTCGAGTTTTACTCTCACTAGAGCTCGTCAGCAGTGCATATCCTTGCACCTGATCATTACTCACAAGCGAAAGTGGTTAAGTGTTCATATATTCCGTCGTGCCTAATGTAAGGTCAATGGCGCAGTGGTAACCACGGTTGCCTCATGAAAAGCGTGGCTGGAGTTCTAGTCCCGGCAGTGGCAATGATACGCACTACTGATGAGCTCTAATGAGAGCGAAACTCGAGTCTAGTGCTTCTTTTCGAAATGGGCAGGCTGGAAAGTCTATGGGAATGCGACAGCTGCAATCAATTGTGAGTGATGTTCAATCTGTATAAAAATCACAGTGTGGAGAGTTTACTTCAAGTCAAGATATCCTCGTGTAAATTGAACAGTACTCAGAAATATTTGAAATCTTCGCTTTCAGGTTGACCATTTGGCCAGCTGTCCACGGAAATAAACGTAGACTCGAGATTCGCTTCCATTAAAGCCTGCCAGTGATGCATATCTTTTTCATTGCCGAGATTTGGACTGTGGTTTGTGCACTGCTTGCTGTACCATTGACCCCAAAATGGATGCCAATTAAAAATCACGATTAACTCTTCCGCCGCATTTACTTGCTAGTAGTGAGACTTTAGTGCACGTCGCACTAAGTAGTTTTTCCCAGGTACGAGTTAATTAGACGCGAAATACAAAAGACCGTTGAGAAGTGAATCCGACTATTTATTACTTGAAATATACAAAGGGTCTCTTATAGTGCTAGAAATGGCACCGACACGTAAATTAGCTAGAGTGGCTAGATATAGGCCGTCGACGAGCCATTAAACCGGAAGTGTGTGACACACGTGTACGTTCGGGTTCGCGCCGCAGTCACATGGCATGCAGACAAACAATCGGACAACATCCATCATGCGAACTATCTTAATAGCCTAGGTACAATATGCAACTAACTGTTTTGGAACTATTTTACACATCATACCACAGGCAGGCAAGTGAAATCTCCAGGTGGTTACAAGACCTCGACTTGGCTGAAAGATTCTAATCATAGGTAACGTGGCATTTATTATCCCACCCCTTAGTGAGATCGGGCAATCGGAGCATTACCCACAAGCGAATGTAGCTGAGCTTTTCGACCGAATACTCAGATCATGACTAACGTGTAGCCAGTAGCTCAATACCTAGCATAGGTATCACAATGCAATGTGAAACAAAGTCATAACCCGGTTGTAACCAGGATATGAACTAGTAGTGTGATTTAACAGGAGATAGAACAAAGTAGAATGCTTCTTTTCAAAGGGGGATGTTTAAATAGTCTGTCTGAATACAAAATCCGCGATCAACCTTGGATTGTGTTTACTTACTACCAGCCAAAGTGCAGACTACTTGCCTGATGTGATAGTGAATTTCGTGTCAATATTGGAAAATTCTTCAAGTGAAAGACAGAAAACAACACAAATGATTATAAAAGCATGAAATCTTTCTAATGAACTAAATTCAATAATAGTATCACTGACAAAAAGGTAAACTATTATCAGTTCACTCTAATCTGTGGTGTCGGTATATTGAGTAGTATCGAATGATTCGATCAGGTGTTTGCAACTGTTCAAGACAATGAATATATTCGCGTACGCAATAACCCATCCGCGCCGAACAATACTCTTTTGGGAGGGTAATTCTTGTTCAACATTTTTTCCCCAGTGATCAACTCCACAAACTCTGGACTTCACGCTCTAGAGTTATGAAAACATTCATCGGGTTTGTATCGTTGTAAATAAGTTCATCTGTTCTGTATTAACGAACCTAAAGGCTGCGTTATGCACATAACTTATAACACTGACTTCTGGAATCCATTAAAGGGCCGTACAGTATGTTATTAATTAAGTGGGTTATGCTCTTGTCCGTTTTACGAAATGATGTAAAAATGTGTGGAATGATGTTTTAACGAGTCACGCGCTTTTGTACACAAAATCAATCAAGAGTGACTGCTTTTGACATGAGTGAGAAATGAAACATATTCTTTTGTGTTGTGGTGTGTTTTACACTTAGCACGACGTATGAATTCAAACTCACGAAGAAACGCACCGGGAATTCTGTTGCCTCCTCAACATACTTTATAGAGAAGGGGATATAGAATCGTCCACTGGCTACCAGTGAATGACAGAGATTGCCAAGAGTATATGTTTCTTGTCACGTAACTTTCGTGTCTCCTCAGTTTATGCATTTGGTTTAGTAAATTCGTTTCGAATTGAGAATGAACACGTTAAAATTGGATGTGTTGTCAGCAGTTTTACGACCCATAATGGAAGCAAAGCACGGAGTATTTACTGGAATCACCCATAAATCTGGACAACAGAGACCCATGTGGCACTAATGGACAATAAACTCATGTCGCTCCGTGCTTTCTTGTGAAGTTGTAAAGCAACACGATCTTTGACTTGAATAGATCAAATCTACCACTTATCCACATAACATTCCTGTGAACCAGCTCTAGAAAAAGTGGCTTAGCCATTATCATTGTTCACACTTTAGGGCCATTTAACGCTTGCGATCGAGAGCAGACATCGACGATTGATCGTTTGGAAACGATTTGCGTCTCGTATGTTGCACATTCTTAAAGACCGAAAAGATTAGTGGTTGGTCAGTTATTCGGAAACACGGTCTGTTCGCAAACGATAACAACAGACATGATGTGTTTGACTATTTTGTTGTTTCCGACAATTAGCCCACATCAAGTGGACTGATCGCGTGAGCAATACGACCGCTCGCCGGTGCGTATTCCAAAACGCTTGATCAATTGGTTAACTGAATCGCGTTGCACAACCTGCAGATGCCAGCTAAATGCTTACCGTACTCAGCATTATATACTGAAACTGTGGGACCGCGTGGTGATCAAGCAACAGCGTGATCAGGAATTATGAAGCTCCTGGCTGTTCCATAGAGCAAAGTTGGTAGATGTCATCTATCTGGATGTGGTCTTTGTGATTACTCAAATCGCTGGTTAGAAACGTTATCCGAGACGATGCTGTGCCGTCATCAGTGGCGTACCTGTCTCTATATCATTTCTAGTTCATCCACTTAGCTTTCTTTTATTGATATTATTATTATTATTATTATTATTATTATTATCTCGTAACCTTTTCAGCAACATTTCTTCCAGGATATTCCACATCACCGTCGAAGTGAGCGGCGGCCCAAGCCACAGTACCTTCTGCTAAAGCTCATGGCTGTTATGATGATGATGAAGCGGTCAATCACCTCTGTATATTCATTATTCAGTATTAAAACTACACACCCAGAGTAGTCAAGCTGAAGCACACTGCATTCTGATGTTATGAAGCTGTTACGACCCCACCTGATAGAAAAAGACAAAAGCAAACGCAAAGACCGCGAGTAGTATCCCTATCACGAACGGACGCAACGATATTGTAAAACGGCACGAAAATTAGAGCGTAAATATCGGAACTCAACTCTCGCAGCTTATAACCCCCCAACAAGTAAGGATAAAAGACGGCCTTCAAACGAGCTTTATTTGCTGCTCAGCCCGAAGGCAAAATTTTGATTTACAGCAACTGTATTTAAATGTTTGCGGTGCCCTTGGGCCTAGGTCGCGAACGGACCAATCAGAAACGAACGCAAGCTCTCAGATGTTCCAGACTTCTGGCGGACTTTCTAGTTCCCAGAAAATGAAGAAATCCATTTTCCTTGCAAATAATGCGAATTTTTGGGAAAAAGTGCCTTCTCTCAACAGAAGCGCAACCGGAAGTACTTGATAGGCCGGGAGCTAGTCCATCATTTTGTACTACTTGAAGGTTGTCACAACGCAATATCATGGAGTAAAGGCCATTCAGTCTTCTGCCAAGCGGAAGGTCTACGCTGGCATTCTCTGAGCGTCATACATAGTAGTGAATGAGGGCATCCAGGACAAAATCGAGCGAAAATGGATAAAGTGAACAAGCCGGATGTACGCTCCTGTCGATGCTGAATCTGGTAAACAGGTTAACATAGGTCTGAACTTTCAGAGGATCGACTTGATGAATGAGCAGTACTTATGCAATTGATAAAAACAGCGACTGTCAGCCGGCGGTACGTAAGACGTCGTTCCATCATTTGGTGAGGAGGGAACGGCTGATCTACACATCCTCACCACGGAGAAAACTCTGTCAATTCATCCATAGTGAATCGACAGATTGCCAAAGTCCTAGTTAAGATTGAGGTCATACTAATTCATCTATGGAGTCCTCAAGTGTCTCAGATTCGCACTTATATCGTCGCCTTGGGTTCAACTCTAGTTATTTTGATCGTAGGCGCGAAGGGATTGAACAGTGAAAAGGTTAATGAAGGTCGTTTGAAAAAGTAAAATAACTCCAGTTCAAATAACCTCCCGGATCTATGGGGTATTACAAACGGTTAAGCTGTTCGCATCTTATTATGTAGCATCTGTAAATATTACTCAGTATGGCACCTATATCCAAAACATTGGCCGATCTATTACTTTACAGTTTGCTTACATAGCTGACACTCTCATTGGTTAGTACACAACATAGATGTACCCAAACCTTAGGTTTGGTTCGATCAGACGAAAATTCTGACCAGTCAGCAGTCAGGCACACCCATCAGTGGCTTGACGACCAAACAACCACGTGCATTGATGGGTGCAATTGAACAACCTCGTACAACCAATCGGATTATGGAAAACGAATAATAAATCGGATAGCGCCACTGAACTACAAGGCAGTCTGAGCATCACTCACGAACAAAAGTGGTTGAACGTTCGGATATGATAATCTGGTTGTGAGGCCAATGGCGCCATGTTTAACACGGTTGCCTTGTGAAGGCGTGGCCGGGGTTCAAATCTCAGCCACGGCAAGTATATACGTTACTGACGGCCACTAACATAGACGAAACTCTAGTGTAATGCTCGACAGGGGTTTACTGGAGTTAATGGGGGTGCAACATCTTCAATGCATTAAGAGTGATGTTCAGTTAATATTAGCCAGGATCCCTTACAACTTACCCGTTAACACTGGAAACGCAAACGTAAAACACGTTATTTAACGAGGTGAAGCAAACGGTCGGTCAATCAAAATGAACGTATTTAACAATCAATGGCTTTGAGCGGTTGTTATAAGTGCATCCTCAAATTTCTCTTCAGTAAATGTTGATCGGAGCCCGGGTCCATTTTGATTTAGTCAGAAGGGTACGTAACATGCAATATTACAAGTGTCCAGTCAACGTGTGGAGTTTGCATGCATATTATTCATAAGTGGATATTCTCAAAATTGTATGTGTATGTACTATACTGCATCCAGACGGCTTTCTAATGACTGTTTTCTTTGTACCTCGTAGGTGTTACGGTCATGCTTAAGTACACTTAGTCAATAACACTGAAAATTGAAAAAAAAGTTATACAAAAACAAGTGACAAGTCCGAAAGGGATGTTCGCAGCAAAGATTAGAGAAATTGTAAACAATGATCCCTCCACTGGCCTTGGGAAACATCGCAAATGATATGTAAGCTGTGTTACGCGGCAACATTTCCTTAGCCTTGTCAACGGTTACAAATATTACCAGCGTAAAGTGGAAGAGGTCAAGTCGGACGGAAATTAGTATGCAGACGTAAATTTCAGCAAAACGAGTAGAAGCACGATACAACATGAGTAGGTACGGAAGTACTGAACTACGGAAAAAGGTCAGTCGCGGTAACAGGTCAGTATATTCAAAAGACTTATAGTCTAGCGATTTCAACACAAACACCTGGGGTGAAAAAACCAACTAAGATTTGCATAGGCCTCATCAGTTGGATCTAAGTTTGGTATTTCATCATGATGTTTCATATCTAATCAAAAGCCGTCTGGGAGCCGCGATCAGAAACAAGTAAAGTGCCATTTAACGGGCCGGTTTAGAAAAAACCGTGGACGTTCCTTCGATATTAGGAAAAACTCGGCACCTCCGCCGGTCACCTGAAATGTATTGCACCAATATGCTTGCTAATGGCTGCGGGTACATCGGTATAACCACGGGACATCTAGATATACGTGTCCAGATGCATTTGCCTGTTTTTTACACTTCTCCATCTCTGTTACGTCAACCTTAAGGCAGTTTAAGTATGTACATATTAATTGTTATGTATCCAATCCAATCTGTAATTACTCAGGCCATCGTTTTCTCGCATCCTATTGGTTCATTTGTCATTTTGCAGGTGGGAACCAATCACATTCACGATTATTGGATGTGTCGCAGTGGTGATCATTCTGAGTATAATTTGCTGCTGTTGTTGCAACTGCTGCAAAGGTCTAGTCGACTGCTTGTGTTGTTGCTGTCGTAACAGTAAGTAGCGCGTTCCTCGGACGATCAAGTGTGCACATTCTTCACCCGTTGTTACTTATACATCCCCTTTCTCAGCCGAATTCCCACCTCAAAAGAAGGAACAATACTCCGTCGTTCTACTATTTTTCATTTCCTGTTGACAAGCGGATAAAACTGTCTGTATAAATAACACTCAAATGCAAATGTGTTTTAGCTTGACTATCATATATTTTAACTTACAAAATGATAGCGAAAGAGTTCGAGAAATATTTGAAGAAAAGTGGAACTCAGTAAAAAAATGTTCACCCTCGCACATTCTAAACAACGATATTCTTTATTCTTTTTTATGACTAATATAATTTTGTTGCGTACGCATATGCCACATCAGTGTGCTCTCTTATGTGCGACAGATATGTTGTAAACCCTCCTGAACGGTACACTGGTTCGATCTCGGTATAGTGGTACGCTCGATAAAATCGGATTCTCGTCCCGGTAATAATTCAC
>JTDE01002280.1:112243-122639 GCA_014338405.1 Paragonimus skrjabini miyazakii | reverse complement strand
CTGTGCCTCTTGTGTTCGGCAACACGTACTTTCAGAGAATCACAACGTACGTTTTGGTCAAGCGCGAGTGATTCACAGAGGTCTGCATTCCCATGCAGAGCGCTGTTGCGCTGAGGATCTCACCATATACACACAACACGCTTGTGTTAATCGCAATGATAGCAAACCCCTGTCCGCAGTGTGTCGTTGATGGATAAACAACACCAGACACAGACGAACCTTATCTACATCAGTCTTACCCCCACCTAATAGGCAAACGATTCGACCAACCAATTCAGTGGCAGCGCGGACTGACCTAACCACGGCAAATCCCACGTGACCTCTGTTCCCTTGTTAGTGTGATTTCGATTACAACACTCCTGAGGAAGGCCACCCGAGGTGGTTGAAACGTAGAGTATTACAACTTGCTCACAACGTTGTGTTATTCTCAATCCATTTATCAATAACATGTTGAACACGACGCCCAAACTGTTTGACTTCATTCGTACAAAATTTGGTGCGGATATCTTACAATAGATGTTTCTGTTTCTTAGATAATATTGTTCTTGGCTGAGCTGACCGATACATTTAGTACCAGAGAAGCTAACGATGACCGAACAAAAAGTTGTTGACGTTGTTGATGCGACTTCAAGGTGTGGGTATATAGAAGGCGTACGTTAGTGACATATGTCGTATTCTGAACAGTTATGACGCCACAACCTGTTCTAACCTTGTGCTTTGCAGTGGTCTTAGTCACAATAAAATTCAAACAGGTTCGAAAGATTCGCTGGAAATGAGAGTCGTCAACGATTATTTGGTCAGTAGAAGATTAAATGATAACGTCTGAGTACAAGTCTTATGTGGCAAATGAAACCTCCTCATCTACAAACTTTGAACTGTAGACAGTGTGGTCGCCACAAGGGAATTCGTATGATCTGAAAGGGGTTGTGATAGTGAATTTCAGTTAGCGACTGATACATTATTATATTCAGTGGATGTAGGAGTTAGAACGAAGAGGTTTGAAATGTTTGATTAATCCCTCACGGAATTCAGCCGATCGGGATCCAGCGTAAGAAACTTGTGGAGAAGCGCAGTAATAAATATTCGCTATCAGGTTTGAAGCAAATGGTGTTTTTGGGTTTTGTAGTGACATGAATTTGATCACCAGGGCAGTTTCAACCTCTCCTATACATTTACTTTCCTATGAATGCCCTGGATCTGATGATCCTCCATACATCAGCTTAAACATTTATAAAGTCTCAAATGTCAGTTTTTGCGGTTCCTTAGTACTCAACGGATATGATCTGTTTACGGAGTTATAATAACTCTGCAGTGTTACACTAAATCGCGAACAACTACTAACTCATTTGAATGACAAGATCGATACCTCAGTGAGGAAGATAGGACATGCACAAATGATCAAGTATAAAGCAAAGCCAATGTCTTTTTGAACAAAATTACATAAATCTGTAAGTGTTCGCTGACAATTAGAATGGGTCCGGTAAATTTGAAACTAGCAGAAATGCCGTGTACAATATAATCTCAATGGTAAGCAACATGAAATTTGGATGTATTGCATGCCATCCTATATATCTGGAAGGCAAGAAAACCATGCGTGTAACACTATAATTCTGGAACGTGACTCTGCAGCACGAGTGGTCAGTGAACGTTCAAATCTAAGTGCTGGGTGCATACTAACTTAGATAGTTTATTCAATGTCAAATCATGTGTTCCTAATAAACAACGTTCCAATTTTATAGTCACTTCGATCGCAACACAAGTACAACTTTTCTTTTGGCGTCAATGTGCGTCCGGCGCACTGAAGTGTGCAGCTTCTATCTCAGGTTTCCAACCGTTGGGTTCAAAGTTAATCCACAAGTCTATCTGACTGTCACATTGTCCTTACTTGTTCGCTATAAATCTTTAATAGAAACCTCAAGACAATTGCTCAATGTTTTCTCGTTTTGCACAAAATATCAAGAACGCAGCATAAAATTGTCCACGGATTCAAATCAGTCTCTCATTAACGAGTGACGAGCTGAAATCATCTGCTTTGGAATTTATGCACGATACCTTTCTCTAGAACAATGGATGAGCTAATGCGGTGGCTATAATTTGCTGTTAAAATATATATGTCTTCGATAAACTTTGTATCCTGTTTTCGAAGGTGTAGTGGAGAGAATCTTTTCGATACGCAGCCATAAAATTGTCCGCCAAACAACAATTATGTGATTTATGGAGAAGTCGGGACAAAGTTAAACCAGTTTTGGATGGTCACATCAATAGTGAAACATTTAATTCATGATGCTCCTCCCAGTTGAATGAGATACTGTTAGTTCTGAAAGTATAGATTCAGATTTAAATTGAACCGAACCAGTTTGCTTCATTCTTCACTAACATCAAACCTCGGAAGCTTAAGTAGAAATGGCAGTGAGGTTCACTCATTTACTCGCAAATATCTGTTGGTCGTTATCATATCACACTTCACTTATGAGATGCACACGACGCGCAGGTGAGGACTCAACAAATTTCCGATTGACAACCACTTCCATTCTTGTATAAAAATCGTAATCACAAGCCTTACGTAAAGTTCGTGGCCGCCCGCTCAGTTATGTTGATTCCACCTTGTCAGATGTCAATAATCTCAACTCATCTAAATCAATATCCGTGTTGAGGTTGCAATAGTCATATGAACCAGTGTGTAATTTTTGCTTGTTGCAACACCGTTCGCACAGTTTATCTGAGAATACTGACTGCGTCAATTCGTTTCACGAAACATCACAGCAAATTTGATAGAGATTTCAGTACTCGTGAGATTGATCCATTCATAGCTGAAATTTCCAGAATCCTGTCCAAAAGACTGACAGAAAGTCGAACACTTGAAAACGAATATATTTATGATGTCCGTGTCAAGGCTTCAATGCAGTGTTGCTCTTGCGCTATGATGGTTCATGTACACTTTTCCTCGACTCTCTCGGCGGACCTGCAATGTACAAATCTTGTCACCATTTTGGAGTGAATAATGGTCTGCGGTGTTCTTGCTTTCCTAAATATCCAAGAAAGCACATCACTTATAGGTCGGACCAGATAAGAGCTGATATTTAACCACACCAAAAACTGAAAAAGAAACGGGAATTATCTCTGATTACATGTGGGCACATGATTGCTAATTACTGAATTACAGATGACACGACTCATCAACAACATCATGTCAACTTCGCACGCTAGAAATGTGGTCTGTTGATTTCGGACGTTTATTTTTCGGTAATACATGAATAAGACATTGGCAAGTATTAGTGATCTATCGTGACAAAGCTTAACAAAGTAGAAGAAGTTTGTCGGACACATCATGCAGAAACAAATTCCATACAATCAGGTGCACGTTACCAACGTGCAACGCTGTGCAAGCTAAGGAACGAATTTATGCTCAGAAAGGTCGTACGACCCAGTATTATCAGACGTGGACTGTTGCAAACCTAAAAGCGCACTGACGACGTATGATTGCAAAATGATACAAAGTTGTCCACATCGCACACATTGAAGCAACTGTTGTTTGTGGGGTCAGATGGCAAACGGAAACGTTATCCCGTCGATTACAATATGGACCGGAACCGATTAGAACTATGAACAAAAATGTGAGTGCGGCAGATCGTTAAGCATTAGGGTACGTTCGACGGAAAACCATCGTTCACACATAGAGGATTTTCACATTGGTACGGATAATTTTAGCAGCACTGAAAAACGGAACCTCTTTGGTAATCCCAGTCCAAACAAGAATCTGTAAGTAGTCCGAACATGCTGACACAGTTCTACTAATAGTTTGTATTGTAAACAGCTCACATCATTCGACAACGGAGAAAAATTATATTACTTCGAAGTTGTTTACCACAACGCGAACTGGGACATTAGGTAACCGTAGAAATTGCAATATTCACAGCGGTTCCCACTACTGTTTCATAACACTCTAACAAGATAAAATATGAAAGAACGAAATCAGCATCGGACAAACAGAATCAATCAAACGGATGCCGTATCAACAGTCTAGTACTCACGTTTGTCGAACTGCCAGTTTGTAATTGACATTCCTGTTCATTTTCACATAGGTAACCAGTTTGTCCTCACAGTTTCCCCCTCAACACTGACATGTTCCGTCTTCCAAACTGATTTTGCACTTGCTGTGTACTTCGATATGTACCGTGTGACAAAAACAGGTCGGGGTGGGATGGACCATACCTGCATGCTGGCAGTTATTGATCTTGACTAGCTACAATCTCGCAAACTTGTCCTGGTCTCCCGACGTTCATATATGATAGTTTACTTTTTGTCTGACAGCATGTAGAGCGCGTTGTTGAACTAATGAAGGGCTTGTCCATTGTAGAGTAGTGAAATGTTATCTACAAATGATCGATATTTGTTGACGGTCAAAAAATACACTTTAGTGAAACGCTGGCAACAACGACTTGCATTCCTTAATTTGAATACGCAAGTAGAAATGCGATGTATAAGATTTGAGGTAAATCACCCTACAAAAGTGACGCAGATAGTAAACATGCCTCGGTAATACATCCCAGGATATTCGGTGTTCAATCCTTATCCGGAGTCGCCAAATATACATTTACATGGAAATCCACATGGGAAACGCTGTCATCATTTATTCTAAAACATTTCTTGTTGTATTAGGTATATTTTGTGCCCTACATTGAAGTTAGTTAGATGTACACCAAGATTCCTCTACTGCCAGGAATAGCCTTACCAAATTTTCAACTACACTTCAATCATTACCAGAAGGTTCCTTTTGAGCGAAGGTTGAAAACTCCCAAACTACCACCAAGCGACTACATAAATTTCATAGGGGATAATCATGCGACACGATGGTGCTGAATGCTTGTAACGTTCGGACAGAGGCTGCAGACACAGGATTGGCCATAGATGTGGTTTACCAAAGGGCAGATCATTGTTATTTGTTGTGAAAACAGAAAGGTTACATCTTTTATGTGTGATGACTCACTTGGCTAGATGAGTATCTGGCTAAACGTAGACAGCTGCCGCTATGGTTCCCTGCCTACAACGGTGTTAAGCAAGGATTAATCTTAGGACCTCCGCGGGTCATTATATTCGTTCTTGATCTACCAAATAGAGTCAGATCGCCGAGTTTGTTCTACATTAATGACGCGGAGCTTCGGCAAGCTACAGAGAGCCAACACGTTGTGAGGTTCTTATAGAACGGCTGCAACCCTGCAACTCTCTGATTTATGGAACATAACTCGCCTTTCAGCGTAAACTTGTGTGTCCATGCCATCAAAAGTGTAACGACCACTTACTTGGCAACGCAAAGTTGTTCGTGTCTGTATGCGAACGAGATTTAGGAACCATAATGACGAACAGTTTCAGCTCGTCTACAAATTGTGTTACCATGGATGAAAAGCACACAAGTAACAATGTACCTTCACAGAAGAATTTATGGAACCTGCCACCCTGAAGTATTTCCCACTCTATTCCATATAATCCGTCCACACCTAGAAAAAAACACAGGCCTATCGCCTGTCAAAAATACAGGTATGTCTCTTGTCACCTTAAGAAAGATTTGGCAGTTATTGTCAGTATCCAGAGACGGGCTAGTAGAAAATACTTGGGGTTTTGTATAATCACTTACTAGGAATGTCTGGAAAAATTCGATCAGTTTTCAACGAAATACAAACACCTCAAAGGAGACCTAATTCTTACTTACAAAATACTCCACATCTCGGGTCATCCATTGGTATATCTTGTTCAACCAAATAAAGAATATCGTTTGAGAGGTAAATCGCTGAAACCGAGTAATGGAACAGGCATGGTACTGTGTGGACAGGACTGTTTTAGAGATAGGAACTATCTACATCGGAACGGACTGAAACTTACAACTCGATCGACACATACGTGAAAGAGAGGTCGCACTACGATTTTCTTAACCTTCACTCTAGCTCAATTTTGCACGTTGATATATGTTAATCGTTAGATTGTACTTCAGGAGTAGATTAACATTGCACAACGCACTGAAGCAGTTGTATCTGAAGAAATCAAGCGGGTTAGATGGACTAACAGTAGAACATATGATAATTCGGTCGTCTCTAATGTGAGGTCAATGACGCAGTGGTAAACACGGTTGCCTCGTGAACAGTGTGGCCGGAGTACTAGTCCCGGCGGTGGCGATGATATGTACTACTGACGAGCTCTAATGAAAATGAAATTCGAGTCTAGAGCCTTTTTTCGAAAGGGGCCGACAGAAACGTCTATAGGAATGCAACAGCAGCGATCAATTGTGGGCAATATTCAACGTGATTTTGTTTATACGACAAACTAACTGTCGAAGTGGCTCGCCATTTAACTTGTCCCCTGAGAGAGGTTCTCAACGACAGTTTGTTATATTACCAGCTTGATTATTGTCAGATATACTACATGTATTAACAGGAACAACCCACAAGACAGAGATGGAGATACAAATGTATCCATTTTAGAGAATTAGTAATAATGAAATTGGTAACGAAATCGGTTAACCACAACCACATTTTCATCAATGAATAATAGCGTCGTTCTATGAAGATTTTACCCTACGACACAAAACCGGATTACGTGGGATAATTTGTGAAAATGAGACTAACAGTGTGAGAATGACAAGGACATGGAGATATTCGTTAAGAATTAATTCGGGTCAACACAACAATTAACAAGTCGTCGAAATGAATGATCACTACAGTCGACATCGAGGAAATCCATACGATTGCCTCCTTGATCCAGTCAGTAGTTTGGTTTTGCAAATCGCACCCAAGACCCAGGTGATGTTTTCAAGCTGCGGGGTAGACGGGAATCCACGTACAGTGCGAGATAGCAATCTCGGGTTGCACTGTTATAATAGAACGATCGACAGACATCATTGATTTGGCATCTGAATAAATAAATCAAGAAGTACAAATTGATCTTATTGACACGAGTAGTGAGCAAGTTGAATAACATTACCATTTATCATTCTGTAAATGGCCTGAAAACATTATAAACAACTTTGAATATGATGTTGTTTGTGTAAAAGGTGCTAACACAATGGTTTGTAGTATGTTATAAACAATGTTCCGAGATATTCTTAGACAACTGAACACTGGTTCACTTACTTGTGTGGACAGAGAATGGCAGTTGCATTTCTATACACCTTAAAACAACCCTCATTTGAATTATCAGGAATAAATGGACTGTCAACTGTCACAGGCCAGTTCGTTTTGTATCGCGTTTCTCTCCATTTATTTGGTTGGGGATATTTCGAGATTTCACAGACGAATTGAGAGAATGTACTGTATTGCCTTGTTTCAAAACACTGCTGATTATTGCAGGAAATTACACGTCCAATTGTGGGTACAGAACCCCCAGTCAGAAATTCCACTTCAATTTTGCAACCAGAACATCCGGGATCACTGACCATCCATCCGGAACGCGAACTCTGTAGGTCGTCAAGTAGACAGTGGATTCCGGTTAACAGTTGACCCACAGGGCCTGTATGAGTCCTCCATTTCTTCGTGTGCTTACCAAGCAAAAACATTCGTACTCCTCGTTTGATACCTTCGCCATGACACTGGGCGTGTGCTTCACAATATTCGACTGGTCGGTTAAATGGAAGCATACACAAACTCCCGTCCACCTCCGTAAAGTTCGCTGGACACCAACACGTTGCAATGCAAATGGCGTTAATGAACATTAGCAAATGACTCAAGATTAGTGTTTTCGTTGATCGGTCTGAAACGAAATTTCCATGTTTCATACGGTTTCCCATATTGTAGCCTACGTACTACTGCGAAGTGAAAAATCCGAGTCACAATGTCATTGGTGTAATGCATTTTAAACGTTTTGATACCACGAGATACACCAATTGTAGGAGTAGTTTTAGTTCAACTCGTCATTGGTGGTTTACAATAAATAAATACCCGTTAGTCTGTGACGCTGAGTGTTTCAAAACTTTTCTACCTGATCCGGAATGAATTATCTAATTTTTGATAAATTTGGCACAACCTATTCCCGAAACGAACAGGTGCATTCTTTCTAATGAGGCTCAATATTCAATATCGAATGCATATCGATTAATGTGGGATCCGTTGAAACATTGTAAAAAACGTTTGATAGGCGTGTTATATGTAGTTGCTACTTTCGGCATATATATATATATAAACTAAGAACTAGATCTCAGTCACACATGAAACATTGTTTACAAGATTTATGCCGATATACTTCAACCATATGTAAGAAAGTGAACAACTATGTGATGTCCACGTTGTTGAATGATGACACAAAATAATCGGGTTAGATAAAAATCTGGTGTGAACTATCAGTTTTAATATGTGTGATGTCCAGTTCTTGTTGTGTACCAACTGCTGTAGGAGCAGTCTTAATATGATCGATATTGCTATTGTAGAACCTGGTTTTATAGTGCAAGAAGAACTTGAATGCGTCGATATGGTTCCGATAGTTGATATGACCAATAGCAAATTGGGCGACTGATATTTAACGTATGCATGAGTCTAACGCGTTGAGCTTCAGAAGGAAGGCACTGATCGTCCTGCCCAAATTACAACTCATCACACACAGGTTATAACGGAATGAGTGAACAAGCAAACAGTAATTTAGTCCGAAATATATGTGCACGTTGTGCCGTGCATCATAAGTTTTTCGATTTACTATTCGATAACATTTCATCTAAAACTATTCAGTGGTACATATTTTAACCCATGAAGGATTATTGCGAAGTGCACCAACGAGAGCAAACTTAGCACTTCCCATATTTGGACCTTTGTATAGACCTTTGTATATTCTCAATTTATGAAACAGAAACGCATGGATCTTGTCGTCTAGATAATCAGTGCACAAGTTGACATATCATGGGTTTGCTGAACATTGAGTAGGTTTTCTATTGATTTTTGAAATCAGCACTCTTTGTAGCATGTGCATTCGACGTGTTGTTAAACGTTCCTCCATTATAAGCACACATTCCGCAAATAGTTACATACAGTTCATTTCAAAAATACAGTCGTATGCTTACGTGTAATTCTTGTTCGTGAATGGGCATGGTGGAGGATACCATGTCTGCATTTTGCTGCCTGTCATGAAATGGTGGTATTAATTTCTGACGAGTCTGTCTCAAGCTCGTTCAGCTAACATTGGTTGAACGCTCTAACCAATGTTTCGATTATTTTCGATGGTTGTTTATCAAAACTGTTCAATCCATACACACATAGTATTATTGAAATCTTCGTCAAAATATCACAGCTCAGATAAATATAAGTATAACTACTATGTACAAGTGTTCTGTTGGCTTCATATTTCCTGTAGTGTTGGGGAGGAATTGCCTGTGAAAAAATTTGCATTTGGTTATTTGCGGCGAGGTGTTTTGACCCCATTAGGAATTGTTGACAATCTTTGCAGAAGAAGGGCGGGTTTTGGAAATATCAGTTATATGTGCACAGGCAGTGTCTGATCCTAGGTGTTTTATGCATTAATAGATGGAACGCATGCAGAATGCATTTTAACAGCCAATGTGTGCATGAACCCACCTGCAAACATGAACGGGATAATATTGGCCATCACAACTATGTATTCTAGTGTTAGCAGCACTCGGTGTGGTTTGTCTTCCCTATATGTCATTTCACTCGCAAAACAAGTACTCCGGTAGCAGATGTGTGGTACTACACGCTTCGGTGTATCTTTTCTAAGGTGTCCTTCAACTTTCTGCCGAAATGGACAGCAGTGTACAATGCATTGAAGAATTGAAGACAAACTAAGCCATACACGATGGTGAAGACTCTCGGAGGTTACATTGTGCTGCAATAAATGCGGTCTGGAATTCTACCGTTTCAGATTAATATCGACTAACTTCTAGTTGCTGCATCCTCCATTATCTCACAAAGTGATGCAACCTAGTTCTATTGTGGTGAAGACGAGCGATCACACTAGTCTACTCAAGCCACCACTATTCAGCATCGAGTCAGTAGTGTAGACTCTGACATTGAAGCAGCTGCGAGAATAATACAAGAAAAATGATTGGAGTGCAGCGTGGCATGAAGTGTTTCATGATACATAAATGGACTGAGCATTGACAGCCCCAGCAACCGTGACGTGCCAAGACCAGCGTCGTACGCTGATGACTGGTTTTGTTTGTACTCATTTTGAAACGCATAACTCAAATATTAGTTTGCTGAATAAACAAACAATGAGCCATCCGCGTTCTTGGCTCACAACGCTATGTCCCTACATGGCTTCCATATATTCCCTGTAAATTTGGGATATCCCAGTTCCAGTGTACATTGTAAACCATGAATCATTCCGAAGAACCGAGCTCATATATACGACTGAATTTTGTTGTGCGCGACTATTTGCAGGTGTTGAATTTCAGATATTTTCATTC
>JTDE01002280.1:80360-107433 GCA_014338405.1 Paragonimus skrjabini miyazakii | reverse complement strand
TTCCATACTAACCTACTGCCTGGATAGCCACAATTCACTGGATAGACTATAAGGACTTCCATTTACATGCCTTCCGATCCTATTCCTCCGGGTCTACAATCGATGTATAATGTGCGATTGCAACCACTTGTGGTGCAACACATGCCACTTATGGCAAGTGTTATGCGCACTTGTCCTTTGGCATTGGTTAGCGTAGCAGGTGAACGCAAAACGGATACCGTCAAATGTACGCCAAGTAGACAGGGTGGTGTCATATTTTAATTCTCATCCATAAATCGTGAACAACTTTGGAAAGCTGACGGAATAAATGATTAACAGTTAGCGAGTATCGTGGTTACATGAAGCCTGTCCACGTATATTGTCCATAACACATGATGTATGGCATGAGATCACATAAAATCGAGTGCGCTGTATAAATACTATTCACAAAATGACCACACTTCCCTTCCAGTCTTTATAATTTCACTCTCAATTATATGAGTTCATTTGCCCGGGAGTATTTTTGTACACTTCATTTCTACGCTTGCTGCAATATTGAACAAATGTACAAACTGATAGGTATCGCAATGTTACAATACTGACCCCATCTGCTGGATTAGTCACTATTGAATAGCTGGGAAGAATGTAAATTTAGGTGAACCAAGTTCACTTAGTCAACATGGGTGATCAAAATAACCACATGTTTCTTTGTTGATTAGTGGCAGAAGTTAGAATAACTTGATTTAACTAAGCATATAATTAAGCGTATGGAAAATATTACATAGGAAATTGTCAGAAAATGAGAATAATTTGGAAAACTGACTGTGTAATTTAAAGGGGAGACAAATGTTGTCGGTTAATATTCAGTTTCGTAATTGAAGTGAACTTCTGCGACAGATTTGCAGGTATTCTGAAACAAACTAACCTGTTACGTATCACTTAGGAAGAACATTTTGTACTCTTTCAGATATGTGATACATAACTACAGTGTGCGTAAATCTGAGTAAGATTGGTTTCAGTGGTCATAATAATGAGCATACTCCGCTTATTCCAAAAGATGGGATAACAAACAAACCCGCTATTTTAAAGTTAGCATGTGCTATCTCAAACTCAGTTTGGAAGTGATTCTGTACACTGCACACTTGCATTCACCGAACTGTCAAAATAACATTTGTGAAAACTGGTAATTAATGTATTTCGAGAAGATTTACCTTGTCAACGAGCTAATTTTCTTCTCGTTCAGTATTTAAACAAAAGAGAAACCAGGCTTATATTTCATGCCTTACATCTGATTGTCGCTACCATGGTAATGACATTGATTCTTAAATCCGACATCTTGCTTACTCTGGTATCTCGTTGGGTTTACCTTACCTATACATTAATGGTCTCTAGTACGCACATGTAAATATGTGATGAACTGTGTTCGGATATGAATCGTACAGTACCAGTTTATTGTTTCCTTCATTCATATGACTACCGTGATAACAATGTTTCAATGTTAATGAAAGAAGGTGCCTTCACAAACAGTGAATATCAACAAGTTGCGAACCTCAATCCTCACAACAGATGCACAGTTCTACATCTCAGAATGTGATACAAGGAACCACAATAAAACATTAGTAACTGCTGTCGGGTTAGATAGGCACTCATTCTCGACACAATTTAATAGGCATCTCAATTGGTAGACTTATCATCCGTAAGTGTCATCAATAAATCGCACGTCGACGAACTGCCGTTGTATTGTACTACTTCAAGAATTGTTCAACAACGCACAACCAGCTAAAGCAGTTGAATGTGGTGCAGGCAAAGGGACTGGATGAATTTATGGTAATAACAAACTGATAGCTGATTACTACTGACCATAAATATTGATTTTGTTCATATGACAAGTTGACTGTCAATGTGGCTCATTTTTTGCATCATCCCTTAGGAGGTGTCTTCCATGTCGGGCAAGAAGTCAAAATCGCCACTTTACGCGCTATCCCAAACTCATCATCAACTCACTCTGCAAAACATACGCAGTACAAGTGTGGATTGCAAATCGGGCGCTATATGCAGTGCCGAACACTAACAACGGGTAATGTGATAGCCTTGCTTAGTAGGATGAAACCCAATAGTCAAATTGAGGACATTTTACCCAATAACATAATTTTCGACATATGCAAACCGCTTGCGAATCTGTATTATAAACGTGACATACACTTCAATTATCTCCTGTGAATCACTCACTCACTGGCTTCTAAAATCAACGCCACACCACAAACGTTTACGATGTGGACAATATTTGACTGAATACTGCACTTCATTCTCTTATCATTTGCATCGGCATCCCCAACATAACCGGAACATTGGCGACCATCAGAACAGTTGTATCTCATCCAAAATATTAGCGACAGAGAATATCACCCACGAACTCTGATGAAGTAACACTGTGCTAGAGAAAATAGATGTGAACTAGACTATGGATTTTCACCTAGTGAGATTACGGAAGAATACTCGGTTTGCTTACATCAACCGTAGTAATTCGTATGTTCATTCGTTGAAGTTGTTAATCAACTTGTGGTTAGCCAGCAAACTTACATGCATCCACAACATCCATGAAACCGTCTGAAAACCACTCATTCACAATTACCAATAGATTGTGGATTACATGCTCAGGCGCGTTGGGTGCTGGTGAGACCAAGTCGGCTGATTCAGTTTTTCAACAAATCACTGTTTGTTACTGAGACAGAATCCGTACACTATCTTCTTCTAAACCACCCTGATTCAAAATCGACACTTCATCAATATGTTTGAATTGACAACGAACAATTAGGCTATTTAACCCCACCAGAACTGGAGTCATAATTATAAAAACAGTTTAAGAAAACGGCTAACGTCTTCCAGCATCAGACATTAAAAATCAAACGTGATCGCGAACCTCACAGTCAATTCAAGTCAAATCGACAGTGCACTCTATGTATTCGGCAGTACGAATTCGCAATTGTTTTTGTTGCTGATGGTAACAGACGACTACACCTGGAACATCGGGCGCCTGAACGGACAACAGAAAGACAGCGTCGAAATACTAAGTTATTACGTGAGGCACAACATATAAATGGCGCACGTTCAGGATCGGAGATCAGACGAGTGTAAGAATCTACGGCCGCCCAGAAACATCCGGCCGTGACACAAGAGAACGCATCTTTCCATCCAGTTGTCACATTTCGAATGGAGTGGTTACATCTTGGTTAGCCAGTTATTGTGTAAACCTAAATGAATTAGGCAAGTTTTGTTACGTTTACGGCGGGAATATAGATGTGCATGATACAAAATTCAGCTCATTTTCTTATATTTATGCGGAAGTTGATGACGAACAAATCCATTATCTAGTGAGTGGGTGCATCGATTCTAGATTGCGTTTCTACGTGACTGTCTCTGTTCCCTCGTCTGCCGTTCAACTGTCATCACCAGTTTCCCAAATGCGTCCATGAAACTCAACGACAAACTAATCGAAGCTTATTTTGGAGATTATTTTTTACAACAACAATACACATCACCTACAACATCGTTGAGCACCCGGTAGGTCGAATTACTGGCGATCTTAATGGGATGGTCAATTGGTCAATAAACAGCAGGTGGTTGAAGCGAACAATACATTTCATCCTGATAAACAATGACCATAGACCTTGGTTAGTTTAACAGTTTTGGAATGCTTTGTTTTTACTTCATAGTTGATTATTACATAATGTGTATTTATGTTCTCAATTGGTGAAGAGTTTGTGGGTGTTCAACTTCACGTAGAGCAATTACCGAAACCAATAAACGTCATGTTGGATTGCTGTAGGGAAAAAGAATTGATAAACGAAACCACGTGCAGATGGGAGAGAATATGAACCATTTGGGAAAACTGTGTCACTATGTAATGTCATTGGGATGTTTGACAAGTCAAACCTCGTTTACAATCCCAATGGTTTTGTTGGTTTCCACTGGAGGCATGCAATAAGCAATAGTGACGTTCGAATGAATTTCGTCCAAAATGTACTTCGCATGGAAAACATTCTCAAATTGGCGCGACAAGTTCGCACAAACACTCTAGTTAACTTCCCTCATAAGCAAAACCTATTCGATTACATTAGCGCTACAACAAAATGCTACTGGATTTGTTCATAGCTAACCGGTTGAAATGCTTGTTTACAGAAGTACACTTGATTATTTCAATTATGTGAATTAAAATTTGAATTTGGATGTAATATACAAAGCAGTTCCCATTACTGTTTTATAATTTTAATTACGCAAACAGATGCCGAATCAACAATCTATCACTTATGTTTGTCAAAGTGCCAGTTTTTAATTGATATTTCTGTTCAATTTCACACAGGTAACCAGTTTGTCCTCACAATTTTGGCGAACTCTAGAGTGCCCACATGATGTGGTCTTTAATATATGTGTTGTCACGTTAACCCCAACGTTGATCACAGCTTCGCACGATCAGAAATAACAAGCCTACAATCGTTTACGGTCGACGTTGCCCTTCAGGTAAACCCCATATTCTGTTATGTCTGTTTCTAGGCTGTCAAACCAGGTGCATTGAGCAAGGTTTCCCAAACAACCCAGATCGCGACTACAACCACCAAGAAAACTCGGAAGTTATCAGTTTACTCAGCTGTTTCGCTCTCTTCCGCTAATAGACCTAAACCGATCTGACGTGTTTTGATTTGTCTGCAAACAAGCAGGCATCGACCACTGCCCCAGAACATGTTGAGGAATAGTTATCGGGAAAAAGAGAAATGATGTAACGAACTAGCTCGTTTTCGATTATTCATCATCAGGCCAATTACATAACATTTGTGTGAAACATAGTTGTCAGGATAAAATGAACAAACCAAGTAACAAGTTCAAGTGAGGCCGGACACGTCATGAGCAAACAGAGAGACAACGTTTCAATACGATTATGTCACAATAATGACGTAACTGGTACCATTTCGCTTTGATTGGTCGTGGTGTGAGTGGTTGGCCATGACAACTTCAACGTCTGAACAAAGGATGGATTTTGTAGTCGAATTCTAATCGTTTCAGCTGTGACCAAAATTCGGCTTTTGGTATTTGGTGGATGACCGCCGTTGATTTGGTAAATCGGACGAAAAGAGGTGTCCAAGTTGACAGTATGATATGTATCAACGAGATGTGCAACAATTGCGCTGGCAATTGTCTTGATGACTTTGCTATCGATCCAAGCTGGATTATGCTCACAGATATGTTCAAATAAGCGCCTGGTCGTGCACTCCACGTAACTATTTGTACAGGAACGAGTGAATGAGTATACACAAAACTAAGCCGCATAAATGGGCACTTCATCATTCAACCGTAAACTCAAGGCTGGAGTGCAGTTGAAACAGTTGAAACACGTGATTTGGCAACAAAGAATGTCCTATTGATAACAGTATTAATTCTCCTACTGATTGTTTCGGCAACTGTATTTCCTATGAATGGTAATGTAATAAATACTGTTTTTGTTCTGCCAGGATCGTTTTATCCTGTTTCTCACGACGTTGAATATTCTCAATGAACACCTACGTAGTTAGTACTGCACAAATATATTTGATCAAGTTTATACTAGAACAACATGCTAGTCACTCTGTTAGTTGAACACTGACAAGAATCATCCACATGATAGCCAGTTCGGAGTTATATCCCCTACTTCATCGAAAAATAAACGCTCATTTCAAGAGGTAACCCATCGAATATGCAAACACGCTTGTACACTACGCGGAAGTATGTAATCCAGTATAGTCAAATTACTCGCACCTGGAAATGGAATTACGCACAAGCGTGTTACACACCATCGAGTCAAAGCGCATCTCATTATTGTGATTGTCACACCGGTATTAGCTTCGAGCGCTACAGTCGTCTAAATTAAAAGTTACATTCTCCTTGAACACCACACTTTCCAACTCACATATCCCGGGAGCATGAACACGCAGTCATAGATGACAACGGTGAATGGATTATCATTTCAAAGAAATCGACCACTGTTATAATGTACAATTTTGTGCGCAAAATCTTTCTGATATACTTTACATAAATTGTGTTGTGACGGTGCAGTCATTATTTACAACACCTGGAAAATGTGTAATACTCGGGGGAAAACATGTGGTTGCTTATCTCTCCAATAAAATACCAAGTCAAGGTGCAACACAAATGTGTTTCCGTGGCTGTTGCCTCATTTCACTGTTTCCGGCGTATGCGCAAAATATACTGATATCCATGTTGTGTTATAGGGTAATGCATCTTACCAAACTGATGCAAGGTGGGCCCATGTGGGGCCACTTAGATTATGACGACTATTCGAAAACTGAATATACTACGAGCTTTCCAAATGCAATTACAGAACACCCAGTATTACAGAATGTCTCCAGAAGCGTACTGGGTTATTGATCAGCGGAAGGAAAAGAGGCACTGACCATAGGCGATTAAGACAGTTCTAGGGTGGATGTTTGTGAGCCCACTTGGTAGATCACTCAACGTACGGACGATGGTGAACTTCGTAGGTATTGACGGGTCGGATGATAATTTGGAGAGGTTTTACCAAGAAGATTTTGTCGACACAGGCCTCGTAAAGAGTAAGGAAATATCCGTGGATGTTCGTCCTGCCATTTGAATGATGGAGACCTCAGTACGTTTAACTGATGGTCATGACGAGGAAGCTCCCCATTGATGTCCTCGATCCTCACTACGACTGGACTACAGATCCACTGCTCGGAACCGCTTGCACATGCTACCACAGTGCCTGATGAAATGTGTTGATTTGAGCCAGCATTAATCTCACGTAATGAGTGAGAACATCAGACGGGACCATGCCGAGTTACCACCTACCGACAGAGCAGTTAGGTGCCTTTAGTATCTACTTCACCGTTGTAACACACAAGCTGGCGTTTTTCCTCCGACTGTCCGTCACACTTGCGTACCAAGTTTGGGGCAACTTGGAGACACCGGGGGACAGCGTTCTTCCGAAGTATGGGTTCCAAGAACAGTCCTGTAAAAGAAAACAACGCAAACAAGCATGAACCGAAGGCCCAGTAAGCCATACACACGACTTACACGTACGAGAACTAGGATGGCGCCAACAACCTTAGCACACCTTGTTACGCAATCCACATTTAATCCGTGTACGCTTGCTAGTTTCGACCACACACTGCATCATCCCTGTTCCATCCTGCTAAGCAAACAAGTTGTGAATAGTCTTCGACCGCGCAGCGAATTATGCGGCAAATCTCTAATTGTTCGTTTGCTGTCGGGGCCGGATTTAACAAATTACTTAGTTGATGTATTGCTGCGATTTTGACAAGAGAAGATTGCGGTTATGGCTTGTCTCGTGACATCCGACGATAGCCAAATCAAACACTACTCCTTGACAATCGAGCAGGTTCGAGTGGCTTCGATTCCCCTAATAAGTATGCCTCAGAATGAGTTGGTGGCCGCTGTTTTTGTAGTTAAACTGGCCCAATTGATAGAGCGTGAGTTGGAACTGCCTAATGAACCTACTACGTTTTGCACTGGCTCAATGATCGTTTTGCACAGTGTGCTAACTTCGTTTAAGAGATTCCAGACCATCTCCACTAATCGGTTAGTCCCAATTCACGAAGCGTCTCAACCAGAGCAATGCAGTTAACTTAACACAAAAGACCGACGAATATCAGACGATGGACCTGTGGTTATATGATACTGAATTCCAACGCAGTAAGGATAGTGAATGACCAGGTCCTGTTGAAACCAAACCGGACACGACAAAAGATACTGAACACGTTTCAAATAGCAACACTATCCAAACGTTCGATCATTCACATTCATTTAAGTCTAGTTTTGACAGACGTCATCGTGAGGACATTCAATAGACAATATCGGGAGACGTGGGACTGCTATGTAAGCTCGAATGCGACCTTGTAATTCCTGGTCCAGATCAGAACTATGACTGACTCGTTTCTCATCAATTTATGCGGTTAAGCACCTGTGGTTTACATATTCGAACGGTAGAAGGAGTTTAACATCTATTTGAACTTTCTCTTTACTGACCGCCTACTCCCCATTTAGTGAGTAATATATTTGATAACATAATTATGTCCATATAAAGGTTGTTTTGGCCGCCATCCCGAATTTGCACACCTTCTGCATACGATCGACCACTCACGGTCGACCACTCACTTTGGACGTACCATTTCAAACGCTTGTGACATATCAAATTGGTTTCATTCGCCGATTTATGTGTGAATTCTCTTATAAAAATGTTACCAACTTGTTACCGGTCGTTATCAGTTTGATTTCACCTGGGATTTTAAGTTCTAGTGGCACCCAGGTTAACTCTGAAATGAAACCCAAAGCAGGTTGAACAAAGAGATTGCTTCTTACTTCATGGTTGCATGGCATTTGAGAATCTCTAAGAAGCTTTCATGCACTGCTGTCAATGATGATGATGCGGAGGAGAATGACTTGGAAGATTGTTGTGTTAGGTATGGTGAATATGATGACTTGGAAGTTGGTAGTAATGATGATGATGATGATGATGATGATGACAGGTTTATCTCGGTGGGTTCTGACGTTGGTGAAAATATCGACGGAGAGTCGCCAGAAACAGAGTTCACAGTATCATGTTCCTTCGATAGGTTGTGGCTTCAATGGTACGAGGTAGTGGACATAAACATCAACGCACCATATATGATAAGATATATAAAGCCATATTTGTTCTCAACAAATTGAAAAATTTGTGACAATACTCAACAAAAGCAGATAAGCCTAAAAGACGTGACTTGGAATAACGTCACACATACCCTGAATTCACATAGGAATACAGTCGAAACCCATTGACAACACGTGAGCATACAAACATGGAGCATGATGGGTAATAACCGGTAGTCCAAAGATTAACTGTTGATAAATTGAAACGTCTCCGGACATGCAGATAGGCCTCAGTAAAGTCTCGGTTAAAATTTCGGCCGACATTAGTCAGAAGCACAGTTCTTGTTGCCAAGGTCACTGAGTAAGTTGTAGCCACAATAGTACAAAGAAGCAAAAGTGAATATCATCGTTAGACCAGCAGTGAAGTTCACCGATAAGGAAGTAAATATTTGGTGATGACAATGACCAACAAGACATATAGCTTTTAGCGATGTTGCAGCTATACTGAGTCACAGTGACTTCCATTTGGATATACAGGGTAGGCAATGTGTGGTCTAACAGTGAAGTGTTGCTAGAGTAAAATATTGGTAATCATACCGGCAGCTGTCAATGAAATTTGCAGTTGGTGAAATCATTGACCAACATACTTCACATTCACCGTTATCCAGAATGTGCTTTGTCGACGTGTTGCGGCCAAAATTGCCCACCGGTGTGAAAATAAATATGGAATCTGACTGTTTGTAGAATTTCGGCAGAATTACTAAGAGTCCTGGAGATAGGGATTTGGTAGGATATTGCTAAAACAATGATTGGAATTCCAGTTTTCGTACAGTTCTTGAAATGAGAATGAATGTACTGATAGATGTACACGTGGGTCACCACTCAATAGATCAATATTAGCTATCAAATGTTGTCACAGAATAATCGGTCTGATCATTCCGCTTTCCATGTACACATGCATAAAAATGAAATTTGCGCATACCAAAGCTGTCCGTTCACGTTCACTTTGAACCCACGTTCAGTCGTATAGTTCTCTAGCTAAATGAGTAAGCGCTCATGCAGGCCGTAAGGTAGTGACCAACCCTGTGGAAGGCTTTGGAAAAATCAACATACTCCACGTCTATGGTCAATACTGTTCCTTCCTTTATTCGTCCGAACGTCAAGAACAAATGGTATTATCGTGATACATGAGTATCCCTCATAAACTTCATGTAGCTTCTTGACGACCAGTTGCAGGTTTTCAACCTTGATCAGAAAAGTCATCTGATAAGAACTGTGCCATAATTCAAAATTTGGTAGGAATAATCCTAATGTTAAAACAATATTAGTATATCCATAACGTCTATGGGAATACGACAGCCGCGATCAATTGTGGGTGATGTTCAATCTATATGAAAATCAAAATCCCCTACTACTCATCAGTATTAGTATATCCGCAAGCAATTTCAATACATGAAACAAAATGCACCCAATTCGAAACCGATAATATGGAAACAGATGAACACGCAGTAGTTGGACACTGATCAGTTAGCTTAGGCTAAACACTAATTATTTCCGCATAATTATATATGTGGCAATTGCGGATCAGGATTAATCTTCAAGATTCTTAAAGAGCATGGACAAAACCTGTTTGCTGCTTATACCATTAATGTGAAATACTTTGCATCAAATCATGAATATCGCACTTTTGCTTACCGCACTCAAAGTTAGAAATGCAAGTTGTTGTTACTAATAACGATTTATTAAGATATATTTATTGATTGTCAACAAATATCGGTCATTTGTTCAATAGCATTTCACCACTCTACAATGTGCAAGCACTTCATTATTCCAATAGCGCGTTTCGTATGTTTTTGGACAAAAACTGAAATATCATTTATGAACATCGGGAGACCATCACAAGTTTGTAAATTTGCAGTCAGTCCTGATTAATAACTGCCAACATGCTTGTACGGCTCATTCCACCCTACAGTAAATATCAAAGTAACCTACGAGTGCCGAACCAATTGGCTACACAAAATTGACGTGTTAGTGACGGGGAGCCAGTGAGGACAAACTGGTTGCCTATATAAAAATGACGAGGAATGCCAATTACAAACTGGCAGTTTGACAAACGTAATTGATAGATTGTTGATAATTTGATATTTCTTTATGCCTAAAAACCGCACAACACAACTGGTCACTGGCCAACACAGAGAAACGAACGTACGACTTAAGAGCTTACCCCATCATGTAACCTGTAAATGTTGCGAGGTTACATCGAAAATGCGTAACGACGTTAGAATGTGTGTCTGGTGGGTATCGTTCAATCCCACTATAAGATGCAAGCATTCATTGTTTGCTCTGATTACGATCAAATATTTGGTCTTGTTCACAACATATCAACAAGCATTGTTACAAATTCACTCACAAATTATACATGATGCCAACTGAATTCAATCGATTTGATTACAGCGCTTTGCCATCAGTAAACTCATCTTGGACAGGTGAATTCACACAAGACCAAACCATCAACCTTGTTCAGCTATCATGAACCACAACTATGTTTGGTATATTTTCCCGTTGTATGCAGGCAGTGAAATTTCCGCTTATTCAAATCTTGGAGTGGCGCGTAGTGAATATCCATCTGGAGAGACTGGCAAGATGATATTTCCATTAGGACGCACACTATACAAAGTCGTTTTGTGAACTTAGTCTTAATGTGTTGCATGTTTATCATAACATATTTTGTGGCAGCGTGTTAATGATTTTGCTGACTTATTTATCTACGCGGATATATACGGATTCTGTACATGTATGACACACTAGATAGAATTAAAGACTGTAATGAATGCAGATCAGTATACCGAGGAATACCACTCAAATTTATCCCGGAAGTGAATAAACAGCTAAAGAATAGGTCGGAAGAGGAAATGAGGGAATGGACAGGCAGCCCATTTTGGTCTTCTGTCCTTTAGACTGGGAAATCGGACGGAACCTACCGATTTTGCGTCGATTTCAGAGAGTCAAACCGAGTGGCAACCTAAGGCGCGTTACCGATGCCCCTAATGGAAGAAATCTTTGCACACTTGCACGAGACTAAAATTATATCTCTCACAGACCTGAGTTCCATTTACTGGCAACTGCCAATGACACGGAAAACAGAGCGAAGACTGCTTTTTTGTGAGCGGACAGCAGTAGGAATTTCTTGGGATGTTGATTGTCCTGCACAACGTTCCAGTTATCCTCAGATGTCTCTTACTTCGAATTCTGTAAGGCCAGGTGTAAATAGCCGTATACGGAAACGGCATTGTTGTATTCTCCAATGTTGTACCGGAGCAAGTAGACAGACTGCGAGCAGTGTTGCAACGAATCGATGCCGCTGGTCTAAAAATGAGTAATAAGAGGTGCCAAATATGCCGCAGTTCAATCATCCGCTTGGGACACACGGTTGGTAATGGAGAAGTTTAAATACTACCAGAGAAGTTGACAGCAATCAAGAACTTCCCAACACCAAAATCGAAGCGGCACCTGAAGGCTTTCCCTGGAATCGTCGGTTACGATTCGAAACTTACGCCGAGGTTCTCCGAGAAAACAAATCCACTCTTTCAACTGCTGAGGAAAGATGGGAAATTTGTATGGATTTGTATGGATGTGGCCTTCAACCAACTCAAGCAGGAAACTGCCGGCATTCGACGGTGCCTTACGATCCCCAAACCTATCGAAACATACACGGTGTCAGCTGATGCAATTGATGTCGGAATCGGGTTAGTTCTTTCACAGCCGTCGGGAACATTTGACTATGCCAGTCGAGTACTGACGGAAGCAGAGAGAAATTAACCCATAACAGAGAAGGAATGCCTAGATATTGACTATCATCAAGTATATCAAGGACAGAAACAATGAAGTACATGACGGATAATCGCGACTAATGCAGGACACTGAGCTGCCAACCGAAGCCATATCCGTGAGCGCATTACCGGTGGTCGATGAAGAGGTGTTGATTAAGCAACAACAAGGCCCTCAAGTACGCGAAATATGTGAACGGTTATTGGCAGGTAACAAACCCAAGACGTTGACTTCTGGATTGAATGAGTTAGTACAAATCAGGGACCGGTTACACCTGGAGGTCGTTCAACTCGTCTTTGATGTAAAGGTACAGAGCGCGTTGCAATCTCGAAAAGTGTCATTGTTTCCAGTGAACCAAATGGAATGTGTGATTCGACTGACACACACGAATGTTCAAATGTGACAAGAACGCGTGGTCGAACTATAACAATGTAGAGTAGTTTGGCCCACGATGCGGAAAGATGTAGCTCTTTTCATCCGAGTCTGTCCCAACTGACAACAAGATCGAGAGGCAATTACGACAACACCACCGATGCCGTCCATCGTATCAGAGGAGGCCGCTAACACATCGGGCATTGAAATTTTCGACTCACTACTGACAAGTCCAAATGGAAATTGCCACATAGTTTTCATGAATGACAATTTCACACGATGTGTGGGAGCCATTCTTACGGCAAATCAAACGAGCGGAAAAGTTGCACATGCTTTCAAGGACGATGACCTGGCTCGTTTTGGAATATCGCACAGAGTTATCACGGACCAAGGCTCGTATTTCGAGAAGCAGCAAATTCAGGGGGTTGAAGAATTTTGTGATTCAGCAACAAGAAACATCGCCGTACCACTCAAACCGAACAGGTTGACGAATCGACTCAATCGTGTAATGAAGGAATGGCTGAATAGCAGAGGCAATACCTAGGAAGATGGACTACCGGATGTTTTGTTTGGATACTGCACGATGAAGCATGCAATAACTGAGAGTTCATTATTTGAGCTGACATATGCGAAGGAGCCGAGATTTCTCTTGGATGTCTGGATCCAGATACAGAGCGGGGTAATTATTGCAGCAAGCGCGACAACACGTGGAACACCGTGCGCCTGAACGAACAACAGAAAGACAACGCCGAATCAAACAGAGATATGACGTGAGGAACAACACACTTAAATAGCATCCGTTCAGGATCGGAGATCAGGCGAATGTAATAGTCTACGGTCGACCAGAAACATCCGGTCCTAACGCAGGCCAATTAAATGGCGTTGAGACGGACTGTTTGTCATCAAGAACTGCAGGAATACGAGCTTCCAAATCAAACAAGGACCTTATGTGCGATGGATCCATGCTGTAAAGTTGGTACCCTGGAAAAATCGCTGCAAGTTCTTTAAAGAAGTGGGCGAATGTAATGAATTATCAAATCGGACGAGCGTGTATTCCAAACCTCGGCGGAATACCTCAACGCGGCGGCAAGGCTTGTCCAAAACCCTACAACGATCTGATTGCTAACAAAACAGGTGACGGGAAGACCCATCACTCAACGAGACTGGACTAACGGACGAGGAATGGCAGGCGGAAATTCTCCCACACCCGACAAAAGGCGTCGGTCATACACACAAACCGGGCAGAAGTGCACACGACGTGTGAGCGGAAGCGTGTTGTGTGTTGTGGACCGGAATTCCGGTTCATGAACACGCGTGCGCGTGGCATGGGCACCAGCAAGTTGAGCAATTAACATTATGCAGCTGGACTTGTGAATACACCCACGTTAATTGAATTCGGAGAGGAGTTATTTCGTATCCTACTGTATGAGTATGGGATGATCCGCGACTGTGAACCCACATTACATTTCTTCCTCTCTATAACCGCCACACACTCCAACTCACATACTAATCGAACGTGGATTGGTGCTCACAGTAAGCGACGTCGTACACAATATCGTCTTTAGTACAATTGAACTTTCCTAAAAGTCAATGAATATGTGTACGAACAATCTGTGATGATGTTTACGCTATTCGGCTCTGATGATGAATGCCTGCGTTGGTTACAACACATAAGTCAATCGCGTTGTATCAAATGAATCTGGATTGATTACTGTTATGATTACTGATGACGTTTCGTCCGAATCGTGGGCAGACGGTAGTTATTCGATAACACATCTCAAACGACTCTCGGAACCACGAGCCAAGCAGTGCACTGTGGCTTATTTGTCCCAACTGCTTTAAAAACCACATTGGAAACATCTGTGGATTGGGGATGAATTGGGGCGCAGTATACGAGTTCTAAACAAAGTGGTGTTGACTTCGGAGTTGCCCAATTTCTCTGCTTCCCTCGTAGGCAGGGACGGTATATATTGAGGTCCCCACTGTGAACTGAGTTCTGTGACACAAGACAAACCATCTTTGCAACCAGTTGCCACATGTCGAACGGACGAGCTACATTGTGTCTAGTTAGGCAAGTTTTACCATGCTTGTGGTGGGAACATGGGCGTGCGTGATACAAACTTCGGCTTACTTTCTTCTATGTATGCGAACGTATGCGGTGTGCAACTCCATTACCTAGATTCCAGTACTTCCCCAAAATGTGTCCACGAAACTTAACGGAAAACAAACTGAAGCTTTTGCTTAACAATACATAACACATACAGCATCGCTCAGAACCCGATTAGTCAAATTCCTCGCGATCGTAGTGCGACGGTCATTTGGTCAGTAAACAGCAGGTGGTCATAGAGAACGATACACTTCATCTTGATAGACAATGAACACATATTTTGGTTAGCTTGATAGTTTCGGAATGCTTTGTTTTTACTTCACGGTTCATTATTACCTCTTGTATATTTAGGTTGCTACATGGTGAATGTGTTTGTGTGTCGATGTCCTTTAGAATAATTACCGAAACCAATAAACTTCATGTTTGATTACTGTAGGGATAAAAGAATTGATAAACGAAACTACGTGCAGATGGGAGAGAATATGAACCATTTGGGAAAACTGTATCTCTATGTAATGTTATTGGGATGTGTGACAGGTCAAACCTCGTTTACAATCCTATTTGGTTTATTGTTTTTCAGTTGCAGTGGAAACATATAATAAGCAATACTGACTTTCAAATGAATTTCATCAAAAGTGCATTTTGCATACAAAACACACTTAGATTGGCACGGCAAGTTCGCAGAAACATTTCGGTTAACTACACCTATAAACAAAACCTAGTCGATCAATTCGACACAATATTGAATCTTTGCGTATTTCAAACTCATCAATAAAAATGCCACGGGGTTTATTCTTATCTACCCAGTCGCACTGTCTGGCTACAGAAATACACTTTATTTCCGTTGTGTACTAGACCTTGAGGTGGGTTTTCGAATCGTCAAAATGGATTGCAATATACGGAACAATTCCCATCAGTGTTTCCTAAAACGCTTAGGATATAAAATTCCACGGCACACAGAAGCACCGTATAGGCTCATAAATGTAAACGGATGGTAGATCAACAATTTGTTATCTTCGCCTGCCAATGTGCTAGTTTGTAATAGGCTTTCCTCTACATCGTTTTATCAGGAATCAGTTTGAATTGACAGTTCCTCTATCTTCTCGGCACTTCCGTTACTTCTTCCATATTAGTCGATAACTTATTACACAGATTGATATACATTCTTTGGTAAAAACCAGTCCGTGTTGGGTGAACCAACCATGCTACTGATCTACATTGGATGTGCCTTCACAAGCGTGATCTCCCTACTCGGTATCTGAGGTTACTTCTTTGGTCTCGTTCTCATGTCTAAGACAAAGAGATTTTCGTCATCTAAGTGATCAGTGCCTAGTCACTGAGTTTTCACACACAGATACCGTGATTTTTTAATTTGGCTCATTTCGTACTGTATGCTTGAGTTAATTTCTGGGTGAATTAGTGTGTACTGTCTGCACCAGTTTTTAATATGCGGCATTCTTTATTTCCCTGCAAGCTACACAGTGCACGTTTGCAGTTGGCAGCGAAAACTGGATCTGGCGTTAGAATGCACACCAATTAAGCATCGATTAACTGTGGTATAATACGCATATGTTTCATATTTTTGTGTGCAATATGAGTATTTTGCTTTCGCATGTTGTTTGTGGACCACTCATTTTCGGTAAGTAGTCACTTCAGTCGATTCGAAATCAGCACACTAATGTCAGTGAACCTATCCAGTAAAAGTGAGGTCATATAAAACACTGTCATAGTGGTTTGGATAGTGTGCACCATACATTCAAAACACAACTGCATCTGACACATTTCCAGTGGAAAGTTTCCTGAGCAATGATAACCTTCGGTTAGGCTCAGATAAAGTGAAAGTGTGTATCTTAGAAAAACGTAAACAGAGGTACGGCTGGGCAACAATAACTCTTGTTCGAGTCGAGAATTAATGACTGACTGCGTACTTCATTAGACAATTCAGATGGCACAACTACTCTCGGTTTACGTGCTATCAATATCATGCACTCATGTGTGTGTAAAACGTTTACCGTCAATTAAGTCCACCGCACACATAAAGTTTACTTGAAAGTTGGCGCTGAAATGCCTCATTATAAGTTACGATCCTGTCACGACATCTGCATAATTTAATTTGAATAGTCATTGTGTTCCATATTACTAGTGTAGAGTTATCACGGTATGGCTCTCAAGGCTGACATAAATGCATGAATTGTTGGCAATGACAACAGCAGAAAATCAGTGAAAATTGAACAGATTCAATTAGGATTGCTGGAAAAATTGACGGGAAACATTGCGCACTATTCTCCCGATCCACCCGGTACTTACAACAACGAGTCGATCTCTTAGGTGAGTAACTGAATACAAAGGTGTGCATCAGTTATTTTCAACTCACATATTATCCACATTGTCAAAAAACATTCAATTGCATTCAGAAAATGCGCTTAGCGAAAATGACAAAGCAGGATAATCAACCGAAGTGGTTGAAAATACGCGGTGCCAATCATGTTATTGTATCAAGAACTGTAGAACAACTCACAAGGTGTGAATGGCCAGAACACGAGTTCATCATGAAATGTAGCGAGAGGGAATATGACAGGGACATTGTAATTCATATGAAGAGCTCTCTCCGTCAGAATTCAAAAAGTTCGAATGTTGACTTATTTCATCCAATCAGTAATCTGGTTGGTCTAATTGAAGACAGCCTTACCAGCAAAACACGTATTCGTGCCGTGGACGCACGGTGCCGTGTAGACGTCTATAACAGTGACAACACTCAGACTGAAGTTGTCTTCGCCGGAAGCCGCTCTCCCTCCGGCATTCCTCGGCACCATATAAGTAAAAGGTGATTATGGGTTACAAAATGATCTAGTGAAAATAATGTCTACTGATGAATAGTCGGGGGATTTGGTTAATTTCAAGTTGAACATCACCCACAATTTATCACAGCTTTCGCATTCACATAGAGTTCCCGTCGGCCCCTTTCGGAAAGAGGAACTAGACACGGGTTTCGCTCTCATTTGAGCTCGTCAGTAGTGCATATCATCGCCCCTACCAGGACTTGAACCACTTACACGCTGTTCATGAGGCAACCGTGTTTACCACTGCGCCATTGACCTCACGTTAGGCACGACCGAATTATCATATGTGAACGCTCAACCAATTCGCTTGTGAGTAATGATCAGGTTGCCCGATCGTCTCGAAATGGAGACACAGTAACTGTCCTGTTAACTCCAATCGATAACTCCGCGATTAGGACTTGCTAGACAGGTGGAAATCTCCGGTCTCATTAAACCTGCTAGGCAATATTTTAGATTACTGATGAGTAGTTGGGGATTCGGTTAATTTCAAGTTGCGCATCACCCAAAATTGATCGCATATGATAATTCGGTTTACGCTATCCGTTTGCTGCGCATTCATGCATGCCTACTCTCCTGTCGACATGACATGTGCTGATCATCAATACTGAGTACCAATTAAATTTTGTCATACGTGTTGTCACTGTGAGACCAAGGGTCTACAAGACCCTTCCCGGAAAACATACTTTATGCTGTCAAACTAGGTGCAATGTGCATGGTCACCGACAACAAACTTATGCCGCGACTTCAACTACCAGTAAAACTCAGAAGTTAGCAGTTTACCCAGGTGTTTTGCTTCCTTCCGCTAATAGACTGAACTAGATCAGTTGTGGTCGGCCTGCACACGAGTAAGCTTTGACCACGGCCACAGTGCAGGTTAAGGAATGGTTATCGCTTTGGTGGCGGAAGTGATCGCACAACTTTACTCTCCTTCAAACTCGTATCTGTTCGGGACGAGTCACCAGGGTGAGTGCTGACGATTTTACAGTCCACAACTACGATAAGTTTGGGTCAGCAAGATAATTTAGTGAGCGCAGTCTCAGCCATACAGCCCATCACGTGTTTCGTCATTGAGACGTTCATTTCCAGGGGGGTCCTGTTCAGTTTAATTCGCTGCAGGTTACTGCTTTGAAATCAAGTCTATTCTCATGGTATCTCACTACCACCAATCCGAATGTATAATCGAACACAAGAGAATGTCCTGCTCAATTTTGGAACTGGCAAATGCTTGCTACACATGATATCACTGACTGGTCATCACTGTGCCAATAGAGTAAGTGGTTTGGTGAAACTGTGTCGTGACATTTGAGCGAGAAGTTATCTGACTGTTAAATAAGTATGAGCGTGGACAGGCCGTATTCCAGGTGCTGTCAACTGAGCTTTATCCGATGCCATCGTTGCTATTCGAAATCTGACTATCCACTTGTACATCCTACCCGTATGGATGAACGAATTGGGGAACATACGCCAGAAAGGCAACGGTCGAGTGGTTTGTTCATTGAGTGAGAATGATGCACCAAAGGTTGTCAGAAGTTGATAATATATTGCGCATTTTTGGTATTATAAACTTTGAGTTAAGCACTTCAAAACAAAGAACATTGGATCCTCATATCTCGGCCACTATGTTCGTTCCAGCCAAAAACCAGAAAATGATCCATATCCCCGACTAACACATGGCCCATCTGCGTTAAAAATTGAATCTCAGTCTGGATAAAACACTAAAGTTCAGACCTTGTCATTTTACTTTCTTTCTAGGATGTAAAATATCATTGCCCCATAAGGAGGTACGCAACTGTTTAAACCCTATTACACTCTGATAAACATGCTAGAAAGTGAACATGATTTCCTGCACAATTGGAGCATAACACGACACACTGTATTTCTTGATCCCTTTCAGTACATCAAGTTGATTGCTTGCCTTTCAGTAGAACGTGAACCCATCCCTTATAGGGACATCTTACGGCCAAGGCATTCCTCCCGGCCTCAGGAAGTTCCAAATAAACAGCGCTTACTGTAAGACAGTTTGGTGTCATAGGTTGAAACAACGTGCAGTTGTGATCTACATGCCACTCAGGAAAAAACTGACCGAGATCATAGAGAGATAGTAGGGAACACACGAGCCTTAACATATTCAAATGGGTTAGTGTTGTCTACTTCCACAACATATTGTAATGTTATCAATGTCCCCTAATGTACTTTGAAATGATTGGTCTAACGGAATACAGTTTTTTCGGCACAACAAGGATTCAGGTAGTGGATGCACGGTGCCGTGTAGCTGTCCGTGATAATGACAGTATTCACCCTGCAGTTGTCTGCACAGAAAACCACTCTCCCTCCGGCATTTCTGGGCAACATATGGAAATAAATTCTTAATGACTTAAGAAATGATCGAGTAAAACCAATGTCATGTATAAGGTGAGATCCATCCGTTGTGGTGAATAAGTTGTCTAGTGTCAGTCTCAAGCGATTTCGAACGACGAGTGGGGCTTTTGTTTAGACGGGATGAACCAAAACATATGGATCTTCCGGCGAACCAATCAGGTCTACAAATTCACCATGAACGCCTCGAGATTGATCAAAACCGCTCGCCTTATTAAATAGTGCGGTGATCACACGATACAGACTTACCGTGCTATCACCACCACAAATACCGTTAATCGGTCAAACATTTTATGATGAACAACGTTGAGTAGGAGATGGAAGTATACGAGGAAATAGATGTTCACCACATTATCCGTTACGGCGGCAAAAATAGGTTTTCAGCGATTTTACTGATGGGAACTCTGAATCCGGTTTACATAATGAGGAACGTAAATTGCGTGTCTGTACATCAAAACCAGCCTGAGGGTATAATCGTTCTGCGACTCTTTCCCGGCTGTAAATAAAATTTCATTCAAGTTTCATTATCTACGACTAAGCGATGGTTGAAGTGCCTATCGAGTGTAAAAGAGAAATAAGCGACCGGGTAATTAATCTCTCGGCGACAACAGTATCCAATACGCACACGAAGTCGCGTTTCTCTCGGATTTCAGGGAGACAAATATCAACGAAACAATGGTGCTGCTTCCTACCTTCTACAAAATTCCGCATGGTTTTGTACGACCAACACAACATCCTTCAGAAAACACCCGGTACACATCGTCCAGTGTGTTTCAGTCAACGATTGAAAAATAACCACACGGTAGTCATTGCCTTACTTTACACAAGAGAAGCACGCCGTTCAAACCTGCAAGCAACCTAGACCGACTTAGTGAAATTCTAGATTAGGTTCACAATCAATCAAAAATGGAACCTTGACCTTCGTTGTGTCAGCTCCAGTCTGCTTGAAATCTCTTACGCTTTATTCGAAAAAGTAAACTTCATTTTATCACAACTGTTATGATTATCCTTGTTCAATAGAAAAATCATAGAGTGCAATGTTTTGACTAAACCTGGAGGGTTGCGATATTGTTATTTTGGAATTTGCGTTATGGCTAATTAAATTTTACCAAAGACATTCAAACCATTGATCTGTTTAATTTCACTCAAGCTATCAGTGCATAAAACAATTATTGTTTCGTGTAGCCGAACATTTGTGAATAGTGACTGAACATCTACAGAGCACATCAGTTCGTTAACAAGATTAATTTTATCCAAGTCACTAACCAATACGAAAGAATCCTTAATGCAGTGTACCTGAAATTTTTGTCTTAATGAGGTCAATGTAGCGACTAGCCAGCGTGCTAATGTATGGCAAGGGGAGTTTGTCATTGCCACAGTTGGCCTAAGTGACATCCCAGGCTTGTGCGTCTTCGGTAGGCCGTAAAGTTGGGGCGTTGACGATCCACACGGCTTAAGAGATTTATACGTTACTTCATCAATATTCCTCAACTGTAACAGCACCTAAAGACGTCGTCCTATACGATCCTCTATTTTGGTGGCGTTATCCACTTTCTCTATTCGCTGAAACTTTGTTTTGTCAGCCAATATTAATAACATCTTCTGTACATACGCATCTTCGTCTAAATATAACAACGTTTTTTGACTTAAGTTACCTTAACGATTGCAGGTGTTGCCTCGGGATTGCGCACCAGCTATTACTCGGAGTCATGACAAACCCACAAGCTATATCTATGAACTTAGTCTTTAACCGACCTAGGTTGTCAGCACTAGTTGATCAAAGATCAGATGACTGATCCATAAGATTCTCAAACTGGGCTTCAATACAAATACCATCAGGTTTATGTGATGGTATTTTATAATCATGACCTAAATCTAACGCATCTAGTTGCGGTGTATTTAATTGTACTGAAGAACACTTCAGTACGTACTTACTGGGATCCGGTGGAATTGGTTCCTCACCTTGCTTCGTACGTGACTTTCGCAACCGACTGATATATGTCCTCCTTGTACGATCGATGATTTTCTTGCGGCAAAGTGTCAAGTTTTCGACGACGGAAAAAGACGACAATGTGTCTGACGCAAAGCAGGCAGTCGCATTTGAGCAGTTTTAAGGTGAGCGATCGCAATATGTCTGAGATTATTGTTGGTCACCTCCAGTTTGTTCTTCTTTAAGAGCCCAATGAACTGATAGGGATGTCGACCTTGTTGTGTGCATTCATTGAGGAAAGATATCTTCACAAGTTCACGAGCAATCTTGCATCTCAAACTAACCACACGACGTAGCAATTTGCAGGTCCCAGCGGGAAGTCGTCGCCTTAGAAATCTGAAACAATTGGTTCCCTCGAACAGTTTGAACAAAGCAGTTAGAACACGGACACTGGTAGATGCAAGCATTTTGAATTGACTCGTCAGTACCAAATTTACAATAACATGAGTGCGTTTTTATAGCAAACAACTAGAGGGGTGGATAATCAATAGGCGGGTCAGGATGGATCATTAAGTCCATGGAAGGGTCAAGTTCACAAACGGTTGTTTCTGAACACAGAGAGCGGGCTTGAGTCGATTGGTTGCGACTGCTTCAGGAAAACATAACAATTTTGGGTTGGAATGACGTAACAGGACTCTGTATGCAAAAGGTGGATCGATAACGTGACCAGTGGCCAGGACGGGTCTAGCAACTGAAGAAGCTGGCTGTTTATGCGTTTCAACAACATTGACGTTCTCCGGCAATACGTATTTCTACACCCATTTAGGTATATGTTCCTTCATTCTGGAGCTCAAGAATCTCTCGGTTCTGTCTATCTAAATTTATCCGCAGTTACAGACGAATTGGTAAATACTATGTGAAATGGCACCGATAGGTTGATCTCCATTGACTGGAGGCACAGGAAACTTTTGAGTCCGAGCGATTACACGGAGATCAGCTGCATTGGAAGTTTGTTTAATCGAATTTCTCAACCGTTGTTGTTTGGCGCATGATAAAATCACCCATAGAAGGCAGTTCTTTGTAAAACTTTCTCTCTACAATGACCATTGTTCGAAACGAACTTTTTGTTTACGGTGCCCATCTCGGAAACTTCTAGGATAAACCTATGACTGTAGGGCAGAAGTAATAAGATCTACACCTTTTAACATATCTGTTCTCATTTTAGGCACAAGATTTTCCATTTCATGCAAAGGCAAATCACTCTGGTGCATTAGAATTTCCACGTTAGAATCTTGGACGTGACGGCAAGAACACGATTGGTCCAACTAACCGGAAGGAACGAACAGTCTTAATTAGAGTACTTCGAATTGGCTACTTTGATAGAGGAAGTAGTACGGGTTATTCAAGAGGTGTCAGCGGCCTTGCTTAATAAGAACGGTGTTAGCGGTCAAAGTGGAGCACAGATCATCTGACCTTGTCCCTACGAATTCATCAAACTGCGGACCGGATTGGTTCATTAAACCGGTAAAGAGGTGCGAGTGGTTGGAGTGTCTGTGGATCTGACGTCCAATAGGAGTGAGGTTAAGGGTTATGGTAGAGTTCGAGTTGTAATATGAGAGTGAATCAGTTTGTGATAACATTTTAATTAGTTCTCTTGTATACATGGCTGACGGACGCAATTACACTCGGATCAGTCCCGAAACACGCAGACGTATTATCGAAGCATTCGAAAGGGGCGATGACTAGCGTATGGTTGCCCTACTGAACGGAGTCAAGTGTGATACCGCTAAGAAATGGCTTCATGTGGATTGCATCAGTTATGAAGCGCAGCCTCGCAAAGGACATAGAAGCAAGATTCTGACAGAAGCTGAGATTGATATGTTGTTGGAGTGGATTTCCATAGACCCGACGGTAACACTGCAATTTTTGAGATTGCGCGTCAAGGCTGAGTTCGAGAGGGAGTTATCGAACACAACGATCAGTCGGTACCTGGATAGCCGATGCATAACTTTCAAGAAACTGTGCCAAGTGCTGGTTGGTATGAACTCAAATGAGAATTTGGAGCTACAGAGACTGTTTGCATATCAACTGATGGAGTGTTATGCAAATTCAAAGACTATTTGCTGGATAGATGAGACAAATTTCAACTTGTTCTGTACGAGGTCAATGGGACATTCACTAAAAGGAACGAGAGCATGCGTCTCTGTAACAAACAGCCGAGGCCGAAGTCTCCATTTGATTGCAGCTATGACATCAAGCTCAATAGTAGGCTATACGATGAGGCGAGGAGCATACAACAGCAACGATTGCACGGGCTGGCTACGAACCCTGCTAGATCAGATGAAGATCAGCACAACCATGTCAGACAATGTGTTATTATGCGACAACGCACCGTGTCAGGCTGACCTGGAGAGTGTGTTTACTAAGAAGTTATATAATGGAGGACAACTCTTACGACTGGCACCCTATTCGCCCATGTTGAATCCAACTGAGAATGTCTGGAGCATGGTGAAATCAAGAGTTAAAAGGCAACTACAGGTGCACCACGAGACAATAATAAACAGAGATCCACAAGGTGTGTAAAGTCAACAGGAGTGGAGAATGAGGACCCTGGAAGGAGTGGTCATCTCTGTTCTGTGCGACGTCACTGGGGACCACTGCGCTAGCTTTGTTGGTCATGCCGAACGATGCTGTATGCAGGCGATGAATGGTGAAACGATGGGGTCATAACCGTAAACGCCCATCTTTTCAGCGAACGGAGAATGCTCTATTCAGAGCAACCACAAATTGAAATAGTGCCAGCACCTCATCCATTGTTATGATGAGTAGAAGCAGGGACAGTGGGTCGCCCTGGCGAACACCACGTTGGGGTCGGAGAATCGAACCATTGGGCGTGGCGGAAGCATTCCTGTAGGAGTCGGCAATGTAATGCGCTAGAGGTGGAGGAGCACCAGAAACTCAAGCCGAATCATGTGAGACAGAATCGTACGCTTTGCACACGGAGATATAGGTTGCACACAGAATTTAAGACGTGTTACATGAGTTCCGAAACAGCGCATGAAGCAGAGAGGTCGCCTCGAGGCACCCAACACGATGTAGGTATGCAAACTGGAGAGCGGGCATTTGTAGACGCGTATTCAAACGATCGGACAATATCTTGTGAAAACAACGTATCAACGTTGAAGCTACGGCGATAGGTCTGAGCTCGGTGGGGGATGAGGGATTGATCATCTTGGGTTCAGGCGTGATGCGGGAGAATAATAAGTAGTTTGGACAACCTTGGATTAGAAGGAGCAGGTTGGAGTATCCGATCAAGGCATCGGCTTTTTTGCGTCTCAAATGTTTGGGCAGCAATTTATCCAAACCTCGAGCGATGTTTCCCATGTTCTTCAAGGTGCATGATTCCTCTGCCAACTCATTGCATACATACGATTACGAATGCTCTCCAAGGTACGACCTAGGAAATGCGACAAGACCCGATGATGAAGCTCGTGTCGAATAGGGCACGATGGGAGCAGTGCATTGGCACATCTGATGAGAGAAGCCGATTCTTGCTGAAACCACTCGGATCCGGCCGTTTTCATGGACGTGAGCTTCCCATGGTTGCGTTCGACGGGATGTGCATTCCCTCTGTGTTGACTGAGACCAATTTTGGTGGGAAATCTGCAGTCACAGTCGGCACAATTAAAGGTTGTGACAGGATGGGTGTCCACTTCCTGCTCTGGACCATGCTTGCGCCGATGCACACGAGTATGCGCTAACAAACCAGCATGCGATTTGCAAATCTGACCACATTCTAAACAGATGTACTCCGCTTGCCTATCCAGTGTACTTGTAGTTGCCTGCACGGTAATTTCATTGTCTTGATCGAATGTAACCAGTACGATTAAAATCAGGTAGATTGGTTGGCCCTATCTGGAGCTGCTGAACTCTTAGCTAGTCAAGGTTTGCACCGAGACCGCGCAGTCGGTACCACGAGGAGGTGGTTCAGCGCACCGACTAAAGGCTAGCTTCAACTACCCCAATTATTGATACTGTGAAATTGATGAATGATGAAACTTCCGATGCGTACGGCGGAGGAAGCCATAAGCTATAACGGTTATTCACGCCTAGCCTTAACAAACTGGTTTATATACCTAAGCAGGTGAGACCGTAGAAGACCATACAGCTCAAGACTGAAGAAAGTGATCGAGCTACATCTGGTCAATTAAGTAAATTATATTCAAAAACCGTTGCTCACGGTATCTAACGGATGCTCAGAGCGAAGCATATGAATGTAGTTGCACCAAATCGAGGCATTCTCCACTTAGGTGTAGTCGACAATATCAGGGGGAAAAATTGCTATGTTTTAACTCTCTGAATATACAAAGTAGTCTGGATCCGCCAGATTACGATAGGGAAATTCTAACACCGAGGCCAGAGGTTGAAAGTTAACAAATGACTCCACAATTCTCAAATCCAAATTCGCGGATGGATTGCGAAGTGCGTGTATTGAACTGAATCGAATGCATGTAAAACCATAAAAATATAGGATAAGATTCACACCGATTTGACCACTGCAATCAATGTCACGCTCACACGCACACACACACACACATGCAAACACGGCAACACACACAACCAACCACATCTCGGACATTAGCCTACGACATTAGCCTACAACGACATCAGCCTACGACAAATGATTCAACCCAGTGTCTTCACCGGAGCTGACAAGACAACGAGAACGTCCACACATGTGGACACAACTCGTCTGGGTTTCTCGCACGTCGGTGAATAAAACACAGCTACTGTGCTACGTGGATTACACAGTGCCTCCATCCTGCAGATCACTACATCGATATCTATGGGATTCCATCAAACGCTCCACTAACACCCACAGAGTGCATATTTACATTTTGTCCGAACCCTTGCTCTAAATGCATTTGCTATACTTGTTCGTCACTTGCATTACACTTTTGTTGCTTATTCTTCGGACATTATTTAGAT